>JBBPBT010000685.1:12839900-12889662 GCA_037974875.1 Cicer bijugum
TGTGTCCTCTCAACCCAAACATTACTCAATTTTTATTATATCTCTTAATTTTATTTTCTATTTGAAATAAAATTTAATATCATATAAATCATACATGTAAAATTTTATACAAATATAAATTTATTTTATATGTATTTAAATATATCAAAATTATCATTTTATTCACTTTTATCAAACACTATTAATCTTTATAAATTTAATAACATATCAAATAATTTTTAATTTATATAAAATTTTAAATACATATTCTATTTGGTGTAAAATTTTAATCCAATAAAAAAATGGAAAAAAATAGTAAAATTAAAGTAAATAAATAAATAAAATTGAGATAATAGTGAAACATCTAAGAAGTAATGATTATTAATAAAAGCAGTCAACTTATCATTCGTAATGTCAATTCTTAATAAAAGTCAAGATTCTTTTAATGGATGTTAAGACCCACGTAACTTAGAAAACAACTGGAGTGTTGTCAAGTGGTGTCTCTTTAAAATTGTTTTAACTTTTAACTAAGGGAAGGGATCCACAAGACAACCAAAGCCTTTTCAAAGAAAACTCTCAAATTGCTATAATTTTATATTTTAATAATATCAAATTGACATTTGATATGTTTACGTGAGATTTGTTTTGGCGAAATCATCCACCTTCTTAGAAATTACTCCATAATTCATAAGAAATAAACTATATTCAAAAGTCTAGTGTATATATTGTCCTTAATTATAAAGACCACTAGATAGAAAGAAGAATATTCAACGCTGAGGCCTTGATGGTTATTGGACTTGGTAAGCCATTCAACACTTTTACCACGAAACAGTGAACATATACCCATTCCATTCCTCGTATATTCAATTCAATCTCCTATAAATACAACCTTAAGCAATGCAATGCAATGCAATCAAACCAACCAACTAATTAACATTTGTGCAAACAATATTCATAAAACCTTTCAAACCAAACATATACACCCAAATTAATTAAGTTGAAGTTAATTTAATTCCAAATATATTTGAATGAATATGAAGAGAACACAATCATCACTTGTACAAATTCAGCCTCCTACATATGGAAAGTTAGTGACAATTCTAAGCATAGATGGAGGTGGTATTAGGGGAATTATTCCAGCAACAATACTTGAATATCTTGAAACACAACTTCAAGAATTGGATGGTGAATCTGCAAGACTTGCAGATTATTTTGATGTGATTACAGGAACAAGCACAGGTGGTCTTGTAACTGCCATGTTAACTGCTCCAAATCATAACAAACGTCCACTTTTTGCTGCCAAGGATATCAAACCCTTTTATTTGGAAAATTGTCCAAAGATCTTTCCACAGCACAAGTAAGTTTAAATGTTACTATTTTCATTTAATAATTTATATTTTAATATATATTTGCATGCATAGAATAATAATAATAATTATTACAATTGCAGGGACCTGTTCGGATCGGTGACAAAGTTGTTTAGATCATTAGCAGGACCAAAATATGATGGAAAATACCTTCACGATATGGTGAGAGAAAAGTTAGGGGAAATTCGTGTGCACGAAACACTGACCAATATTGTTATCCCCACATTTGACATAAAGACAATGCAACCAATCATTTTCTCATCATATAAGGTCAAGACAACTCCTTGTTTTGATGCTCGTCTCTCTGATATATGCATCGGTACCTCTGCTGCACCAACTTATCTTCCTGGCTACAATTTCAAGAACCAAGATGAAGATGGCAACACACACGAATTCAATCTTATTGATGGTGGTGTTTGTGCAAATAATCCGGTATTTGTTTTCATTATTATTTTCATAAATGCATATATATTTGACTGACATGAGTTATTTTAATAGTACTAACTAACTAACTATTTTGAATTGTTTTTTTTATTGTGATGATATTGAATTTCAGACATTAGTTGCTGTGAATGAAGTAACGAAGCAGATAATAAATGAAAATAATGACTTCTATTCCATAAAGCCAATGGAATATAGTAGGTTCTTGATAATATCATTGGGAACCGGAACACAAAAGAATGAACAAAAATTCGATTCAAAATTGGCAGCAAAATGGGGATTATTGGATTGGTTAACACATGGTGGTTCAACACCTTTAATCGATATGTTTAGCCAATCCTCCGGAGATATGGTTGATTACAATCTTGCTACTGTCACTCAAGCACTTAACTCTCAAGATAATTACCTCCGAATACAGGTAATTCATTCATTCATTCATTATTAATCACATTAATATATCAAATTATGTTATTTTCAATTCCTTATAATTCATTTTCAAATTATATATAGGATGATACATTGACCGGGATAGACTCTTCTGTTGATATTGCAACAAAAGAGAATTTAGATAAATTGTGCCAAATTGGTGAAAGGTTATTGAAGAAACCATTATCTAAGGTCAATTTAGAGACCGGTGTCTGTGAGCCTACTCAAAATGGGGAGACCAACCAAGATGCTCTCAAAAGGTATTAATTAATGGCTCATGCAATTATTATATATATATATATATATATATATATATATATATTTTAATATTATTATCATTTCTTAGTATATTTTTCATCAGTTAAACATTTGCTTTATTCCTTGTAGGTTTGCCAAAATACTTTCACAAGAAAGGAGGCTCCGAGAAATTAAATCTCCTCATACAAACAAGACCTTAATATAAACAAATGTCTACTTCTTGTTCATATATATTCTTAACTATTTTCTCGACTTTCTGTGTTATTATTCAATAAATTTGTCTATCTCATTTTAGAGAGGTTCCATTGGATTCTATTCATTGTAAAGAAAAATTGTTTGTATTTGTTTATTAATTCATTAATAATAAGATTTACTTTCATTTTCTTATTTTTACCAAGTAATTAAATTTAATGATGTTCTATTCAAAACCATATACAACTAAATTGGATGGATTTGGTAAAGGGTCGATATGGTTATTTTTAATGTTTAGCCTATTTATGTAAACAGGTTAATAAGAACTTGCTTATAAATTATGTTAATAGCGTTTATAATTGAAAGTAATTAAATTATACTATAGAGAACAAATTTTACGTAAAACTTCATTAAAGTATTGAAGAGATCATATCAATTTTTTATAATGCAAATACGCAATAGGATTAGAAAAACCAATTTGAGAAAGTTAAGCGTGAAGGTACTTTTATCAAAAGTTTATTTACAAACCAAATAGAAGATTGTGTTCTTATATTATTCACTACCAATTGGAGATATTACGTAGTACACCACATTTAAAAAGAACGTGATTCTTCAAAATCCAAATTAAGACACCACTTATAGTAGCCAACCATATTAGATTCTCTATTGCGTTTTTATCATGACAATATATTATGGAAGTTTTGAAAATGCTATCCTCTAATAGAATCATAAACCTGCTGGAATTTGTTTAAGTAATTACATTCATGTTGTCTATTATTTTCTTATATAATCTGAATATGTAAGATTGATCGACATATATAGCTATGTGATCTAGTCTATGACAAGTCGTATTAAATTAGGTATGTAATTTTGTAAAGGTTGATTTAAAGTTTAAGTTTTTTTAGATTAAAAAGTAACCCTACAAACAATTGTAGGTCAACATACTTAATTAAATAAATATAAATAAATTATTTTACTATTTTTATTATTATTATTATTATTATTAAGTTTTAGATTTTGTGTTAAATTATAATTTTTTTTTTAATTTTATATAATTTAAATATAATAGACCTACATCAATTTTTAACATTTACATATGTATTATCGTAAAATTGAATTATAATAAAATACCATATAATAATAGATTATCTAAAAGTTCAGGCATATTAACATGTATGCCACTCACAATTTGATTGAGGACTTTTGTAAAGAAAAAAGTGAAATACGCTTTTAAACTATCTTTGATGTATTTTCCAACTTTGGAAAAACTCAGACCATGTACAATAAGTTGTTATATGACAAGGAAATTCGTCAAACTCAAATCTAACAATTTTAAAGTAGTTCAAACTCGTGTTTTACATAGTATAGTTTGATTTAACTTATTTTCATCTCATAATTTATAATCTAACATCTACCACTCTACGATAAAGTTTTAATTAGAAATAAATCATATGAGAAGTGTATAAGGTGACATGATTAACTTATCATATTTTACTTATTTATCAAATAATGGATTGAGATAAGAAAATATATTTTATCCAATTTTGTCTCTATTATCCTTACCACCAAATAGATTGTCTTAAACTTTAAACTTTTTTTTACAATTAGAATCTAAGTCATTTCATTTAAAACCAAATGATCAATACATGTTGGAATATTAAAGTAAAAATGATAATTGACATTAAAATTGATTGTCTTTGCAAGACAATGACCAACCATATGTTAGCCTCTCAAAGCAAACTCCACATAAGAATTGTTACAAATAATATCAAGAAGTGACCTACATTTAGCAAGATCAATATCACATAGCTCTGTTATATCTTGAGCGAAACGATTAAAAAGACATATATTACTGCAATTGAGTCCATAAAATACACAACATATTTATAAAACTCAACTCAACTATCAATTCCATGGTAGCAAAGAGTCTCATAGCTTCATTAACGTTGATTGAAACAAGAGGATACACCTCAAATACTTTTAACTCGAATGAAAAGATTAGTTTCATCTCTCATACAAACGTCAATTCTCGTCCAATTAAACACAAATGAGAATTAAGCATCAATGTTGCAATATTTTATAAACCCCATAAGCGAATGATGCCATCGAGGTCCTATTCTGCACCAGTCATACAAGTCGCTCCACTTGAACCATTATAAGCTTGAGTTGCACTCCACTCACCCAAAAAAATACTTTTATTATGAAAGACAATCTCAATAGACTACTCATTTGCATGATCCCTCACAACAAAGTTCCTACTCCTCCACAAAATCACAGTGATCACATTAATTACTCTTATCCTTAAGCATTATTAATATAATCAGCTCGACTTGTATGTTATATTAGTTATTAAGTTACAACATATTTATCCAAAAATCATGTGAAAATAGGAGGGCTTTTTTAAAACCAATAAGTTATATATAATGCCAAAATTGGTAGCAATTATGAAGAGTAAACAAACAATGGGATAATGATGGCATCAATTTCGTGTATGATATTATTTTTACTTTATCATATTATGTTTCCGTCAATTATTATTATTTTTTGACTTAAATATGCAAAAGATCTTGCAAGAATCATTTTGATTTTAGTCTTAAAAAAGTTTTCTTTGAATTTAACCTTCCAATTACTAAACATCTTTAATTTAATTCATAACTAATTTTTTTGTTTTTTTGTTTTTAAAATGATGATATGGCAATTTTTTTAATAACGTGAAAAGTACATCTAATTTGTGACTCAACTTTTAAATAAATTTTACAAAATTAAATTAAAACAAATCCCAATTATTCATCATTCAAAGCAAAACTCAAAAAGCTATCTACCTTACCTTCTTGTTGCCTCCACTTCCAATATGTGCGATTGTGACTTCTCCAATATGACTCCCATACAATACAATCATCACAAACACTTTTTAGTGTGTCACTATTAATTAAATTCATAATCTTTGGGCCGATGTTTGGACCAATATAGTCAACGCGCGCAGCCTTGATGGCTATTGGACACAGTCAACCTACATACACCCATTCCAATAAGTACACACTAAATAAATACTTTCAATTATTTAGTATGCTTGCTTTCATAAGTTCTAGTGATTATTATATTTGTCCATTATTCCTCACAACAATCCACCTCATCAAACCAAACTTTATTCACGCAAATTCACTTCAACTTCATTTTCAAATATATTTCGGTTAATCAAGATAACACATTAATCATCACTTTAACAGATCAGCCTTCTACATATGGAATTTTAATAACAATTCTAAGCATGTAGTTGGTATTAGGGGCATTATTCTAACAATCAAGGGTGGTCTTAGCAGCCTCTATTTTCTCTCATACTTTAATTATTTATTATTTTTTAATGTTAAGGGACACCGGTCTTGCATTTTTTATAAAAGAGACTTAACAAAAAGTTTAGGGATAGTGAACCTCTGTATAGACTAGAGACAATGAACATCATTACTAAAATAAAATAAGAGACGTCGCATTAGTGTTAAAAGACGAGATAAGGGACTGCATTGATGATGCTCTAAGAAAAACAAACAAAAAATTTAATTTATTCCAAGTACTATTAATAGGTTGTTTCAACTTTCATGTAAAAAACAACGCTTTATAGTTTATACAAGAAAGAGTTATGTACCCCAGTTGACATGGTACCTCTAAATTTCATGCAAAATAATAATAAAGTTGTGACTTAAACATATTTAGACCGGTCATTATATAGTGCGTTGTGGGCTTATTGTGGGCCGTATTATTTTGGGCCACTTTCATTTTTAAAGCATGGGCCATATTATGATTTTCGGAAAGTTGAATTTTGTGCTCTCAATTTAATTTATACCCTTCCAAAATATTAAAAATTCAAATATGCACCTTTAATTTTCATTAAATTAATGGTAAAAAAAATTAATCCAAAATCTCACCCTCACCAAATATTTCGGTAAATAATATTTTTCTCTTAAATATTCGAAAACTTTATAACTACCGAAAATTTTAAACCACAAAATTTTCGCTAGTAGAAATTTAGCCAACAAAATTTTCATTACATTTTATACTATTGAAAATTTTGTGCCTTGAAATTTCTGATAATTAATTTTACTCTATCGGAAATTTGTGTCTTGAAATTTTTATTAGTTAATTTTACTCTACTAGAAATTTTAAAATTTGAAATTTGAAATTTTTAATACGTATTATCATTATTATTATTAATATTTTTCTTAAACTTCTTTTTATTTTTAATTTTTTTTTTGAAGTAATAATAGAAAAAACATCATTATGTATAGTTTTGATGGAAGTATTCACAATGATCCAATTTTTGAGTCAAAATAAATTGTTATATTATGGACAAGAAAGATTGACCAACAAAATCGAGTTGATGTTATTATTATTCGCTCTGATATAGAGATCCGAAAGAGAGGAAAAAAGTCAAAATTAATTTTTGGTTGTAATAGAGGTGAAAAATATAAGTCAAATAAATGTAACTCAAGAACTTCAACTAAAATGTGTGGTTGTCCGTTTAAATTTAAATCAACAACAACTCTCCTATTATATTGTGTAAGAGGTCAAAATCGAGAATATTCAACGGTGTTTTTCGCTCTTCTGATTCTCACAAAAAATAAATTGAATATAAAATAAATATAAAAATAAAAATCGTAAGGAAAATTTCAAAAATAAATGAAATTTTTCGTAGTTATTTTTTAATACCAAAAATTTCATTTTTAAAGTTTATGGGAGTTTCAACAAAAAAATTGATCATACGTAATTGTGTTTTTTTTATCTATACTTCCAAAAATTAATTAAAAATCTAAATAATAATATTACATATTGGAAATGTCAAATTTTAAAATTTTTGGTAGAGTAAAATTAATTACCCAAAATTTTAAAGTATAAAATTTCTAGTGATATAATTAATGTATCAAAAATTTTGTTGGCGAAATTTCCGATAATTATAAAGTTTGTACTTGATATTTAGGAGAAAAATATTATTTATGGAAAAAATTTGTGAGATATGAGATTTTGGAGTTTTTTTATCATTAAATTTGATAAAAAAAATTAAAAAAATATATTTAAGTTTTTAACATTTTGGAAGATATGAATTAAAGTGACTTTCGAGACTTGAGACATGAGGGGAAGGAGTCTTGGATCAACCACCTTTTTGAGTATTGTGGACAAATATTTCTTGAAAGGACTTTCTACACCCTCTTTTTCCCCACTACATTCTTGAATTTTATTACGAGTAAAAATTGTTTTGGAAGTAAACTTTTGAATGATAAAATCAATTTGAAAAATGTAACTCTTGAAGTGAGCATCAGCTCTTCTTTATGATGGATCGTTTTAGGTTCTTATTCTAATCCATGGTTTTAGTTAACATCATTATCTCATGCCCATTAAGAGAAAGTGTTGCTTAACCTTAATTGTGACATTCTTCGAAGAGAAGAGAGAGAAGTTCAAATTCTTTAGTATTTATTTGAAAGTATTACACACTAAAAAAAATAATTGAAAATGATTACATTATGTCCGTATATATAGACTAATCTCTAACTCCTAATATATAATTTTATCTCTAGTATTAACAACTACGAAATAGATATTATAGATGTTAATTTCACAAGTTCATTAATTATTGACCTCAATGTATATTTTAAAATTATTATGGACTAAAAAAAATGAAATTCCAAAATTAAAGAATACTTAAAAAATTTGTGGGATAAGTGAAGTTTGTGGGTCTACTTTTTTTTTTTTAAATTTAGGTTTTGATTTTTTTTCACAAAAATTTCGACAAATTTATTTTCATTTTTTTCTAAAAAATTAATTTTTTCCTCCAATTATGTTGATAAAAAAAATTATATATTTTTTTTCATAAAACATTATTTACAATTTTTTTAAATTTTTGTCTTCAAGTCAACACATGACTTTTTATATGTTTGAGTTTCGATGACTTTTTATACGTCTAGAGTATAATCATGAATATATTTTTGGTAATTTAGTTGAGATTATTTATATGTACTAAATGGTTCTATAAATAAATGTCTTGGAGTGCCCAGCATCCAGCCCTACGTAGCCACCAAACTATACTACATGAATATGTTAATTTGGTATAAAGTTAAAACACCAAACCATGAAGCTTACATATCAACTTGTTCGTAGATTATATAGAATATACAATGCACTAATGCAGCGATTTACTATAGCATAAACCGATTGGTTGGAAACAGGCAAGCTAAACAACTTTCAACAGTGAAAAATGAGAAGCTCAAATTAGATCTCCTTTGTTGGTATTCTTTTAGGTGTCTTTTTTTTCTTTTTTATTTTGTAATTTTAAAAAGTTTTAAATAATATTAATTAATATTATTTTGAAAAAAACAAGACAAAAATAATTACACAAAAAATAATAATATTTACTGATTTTCTTGACTAGTACAAATAGTAATCTTATAAAAAAACGGAAGTAATACCGTTCACAAGTGGAGGTAAAAAGTTCAAACTTCCAAACCGTGGTTTGACTCTATTAACACAAAAAGTCAAAAATACAAATCATTATTACCATGATGCTTCCACACACACACAAAGAAGACACATGCTTTTGTATGATTGTAAATCTTCATTATTCATTGATGAAAGCAGCTATGCGTTTAATCAAACTCTTAGCTTTATCACAATCTGGGTTGAAAATATGAAACACATGATCTTCCCCTTGAGTCTCATAAAACTCAGCTATTCCTTTCCAACCACTATTCACCAACTTTTTATGATAAAGTTTCCCTCTTTCCTTCAAAATATCATTCTCAGCAACAGTAACAAGCACTTTTTCACAACCCACTTTTTCAAGACCAGTAGCTTCTTCTACAAATGGATTAATTAAAGGATCATCATTTCCTTTATCAGAAGGACAAACAAATTCCCACCATTTATCCACCATTTTCCTCCTATCAAAATCACTTATTTCCACACCAATTGGTTCTTTCCCCCAAAAATAAGGATTCACCATGACAAGACCCAAAACCTTAAAATTGTTCAAATGATTAAAAAATTGTAACTTTAAGGTTAAGTAGTGTCCTATGTTAGCGCCAGCACTATCACCACATAAGAAAACTCTCGAAAAATCAACGTTTTCTTCTTTAAGCCAATTTTCATAATACCCTTCACCATTCTCTTCTTCAAAAGTATGTGAAGCAACCCATTGAAGTGATTCCCAAGAATCATTATAACAAGTTGGAAGTGGGTGTTCTGGTGCTAATCTGTAATTAACAGAAAGAGCGATGATGTTTGATTCTGCTACGAGTCTGTTGAGGGCATTATGGTAAAATGGGTCAGAGGTTGAAGATATTAAATAGGCACCGCCGTGAAAGTAGAGAAGTAAAGGAAGTTTTTGTGAAGAATTGTTGAAATTGGGACGGTAGAGTCTTGCTGTGAGAGATGTATTTGGGATGATTGTGATGTCTTTGGAAATGACGTTTGTTTGTGGATCGATGCCGGGATGACTTGTTTGGGTGCCGGCTAGTCTTTCTATGGTTCCGTTTTTGTGTACTCGAAGGTAAGGTGGAACGTTCACTGATATTTGTGGATTGGTTGCATCCATTTTTGGAGAATACTGAGAGTAAGAGATATGGAAAATTAGGGAGTCTATTATTTTGTTGCTGTCAGAATGAGAACTCTAATCACACTTTTTACAACACTTAATATGCAGCAATTTAATTTTGACGAAAAAACAAAATTTATAGAATCTTTTTTTTGGTGTACATCCAAGTTCCTAACTACTCATATAACGATTAAGAGATTAAGAAATAAAAAGTAGCACCGGTAAGATATTTGAATAAACATGAAATCATAGATTGAAAAATAAAAGAGACCAGAGCCGCCTATATAAATACAAATTTGTCCAACAAATAATATATATATATATATAAACAAAAATCATTTTATATTAAAATGATTAAATCTTTGACTATTTAATCTATATAGATATTAAAATTATACGATAACAAAAATTTATAATTTTTTTTAATGGTCATATATCATTTAAATAAAATTTTAATTATGATTACATATAATGTCAAAATTTAACCATTTTACTCTAATTACTTTTAAATAAATTTTTTATAAAATAATCTTTAAATTTTTTAAATTAAAAATCATTTTTAATGAAACTTAAACAAACGTACTTAAAATTTAATTTATATTTTTGTTATTTTGATTTAATTTGATTATTGTTAAATGATTATGTATTTGTATGAGCGGTGTTCCACACTTCCACCCCAAATATTATTGTGATTCGCGTCTTTTTGGGACATTAACCGGAAATAGTGTGGCAATAAACACCTTTTCCATCTTATACTTGAAAGTTCAAAGCATCAAACTATCGAAATAATAAAATAAAATAAAAATATTTTCTTTTTTTAATTTAATTATAAATTTAGTTTTTTCTTATTTTTTATTTAATTTTAAGTAAATTTAATGTATCTTAAAATATTAACAATATTATTTTTTCTTATAAAAATCTAAAAAATTCATCATCATCTTCAAATAAAATTTAAAAAATTAATAATTATCTTTAATAAAATTTATGTTTTCGTCTTCAACAACAACAAATAAAGAATTTACATTTTACTATTTAAATAAGATATTTTATTTGGAGAAGTATAGAGAGAAAAAATAGATATTATCTTGATGATTTGATGATCAAATATTAAAGTGTGAGTTTTTTATTTAATTGATTTGATGTTGATGGAGATGGAGATATTAATTTATTTAAATTTTTGGATTTTATTTAAAGATGATGATGAATTTTTTGAATTTTTATAAAAAAAAATAATAATATTGTTGACATTTCAAGATATATGATTAAATTGTTAATTAAAATAAAATAAATGATCAAATACAAAAGATAAACAATTTAATTGTTATTTAAAATTGAGTTAATGACCCCATAAAGTACTTTGCCTAAAATAAACCACATATTAATATTAATTTCTATATAAAAAGAAATTCACAAAATCTTAAATTCTAATTTCAAATAAAACAATTTTTTATCATATTTTTTTTATTTTTTATTTTTATCGAATTCTATATAGCTATAGCACTATTTAATAAAAAAAATTACCATATGGAAAGGCAAATTCTATAGTAGGGAAGTGTCCCATATAATGGACCAATTTTTTCAATCATTAGTTCAAAGTAATTCTCATTATCATATCATGCAATCTCTATATTATATTTTCCCATTATTTTTTTAGCCATTATCCGTCATAATCTCTAACAACCAATGTCACTCAAACTCTGCCACATCCAGAGATCTAGTCTCGTTATCCCTTACGACAATAGCCGCTGTCGACCCAAATTTGCAACCATGTTTGCACCTGAAGAGTACCACAGCCATAACCCATCTTTCCTTCCCGTTACATTCACCTTCGCAAGTTATTTGATCTAACAGTGAAAAAAAGTTATCCTTTATGAACCATACAAGCTACTTCCTCATTCTATAAACCCTACTTCCTCACCCTATAAATTGTCTAATGTTAAATCTATCACGGATAAAAAATGAAATTTACTCTAAAGCATTTAAAATTAAAAAATTAAATATACTATAAATTCTGTTCATTTTTAATTGTCATTTTAACATTGTTTACACAAATTAATAAAATTATTAAATTTTGATATTTTTTTATAATGCTCTTAAGATTCTATTTGGCAAAATTAACAAACGAGCTTAAAGTTTACTTTGAAAATAGTCATTTATGAATTCTATCCATTTTCAGTTATTATTTTAACACTGTTTACACAAATCAATAAAATTATTAAATTTGGATATTTTTTATAAATAATTATATATATTTTTTATAATATTCTTAAGACTCTATTTGGTAAAATCAATAAACTAGTTTAAAGTTAAGTTTGACAATAATCATTTATGAATTTATAACATTTTTTTCACAAACTAATTCAAATAGTTTATAATAATATTTTTTTTTTAATTTTACTTTTATTACTTAACTAAAATGATCTTTTATCCATTATAATTTTAAAATAATTTAAATAAATAATGTTTAAATCATTTATATAATTTAAAATAATTTTCATAAATAATAATTTAAAATAATTAATATTTTAAAAAAAATATTTATATTAGTTTAAAATAAATAAAAAATATATTAGATTTTTTAAATTAATAAAAAGTTATAATTATTACTTTTATTTTAAACATTAATTGGTAAAATTTATTTTTAATTATAAATATTCTGTTATGTAATTTTATATTTTTAAACTAATTAAATTGTTAACTTTATCAATTATAAGTTAATTTGTCCAAAAAAGAACCTTCACAACATTTAAAAAGACATTTAAAAAGAAACACAAACTTTTATTAATCAAATACACGTTTTTTCGAACATGCCTAAAAATATGTGACTATGCGCGAACTCTAAATTATAACACGGCCAAGACAAATAAAATAAAATAAAATAAAAAACGGAAACAAAGTAGTACTAAATGTTTATGTAAAAAAAAAGAAAAAATTGTAAAAGTTAGAATTGGCCATACAGTTTATGCGCACCCCGCGTCAGAATCTTCAACCCTAAACTAAAACTAAAACTAAAACTCAACTTTGATTGGGCAGCGTCCAAGTTTACTCTGCATCGATCTTCACAGCTTCCAGGTATCATCCCTTTTCTCACGTTCCAACCTTGTTTTCTCCTTCAATCTCGATTCTCTCTCTGATTTCGTTTTTCTGATTTCCTAAGGTTTTCATTTTTCGTTTTCTTTGCTTCTATGCAATTTATGTCCACTTTTTTTTTTTTTTTTTACTTATTAAACTTTGATTTACAATATAGTATCACATATACTATTGCGGATTCACGTTTCTGTTATTTTAGTATATGTATATGTTTGGATTCATGGTGAATTTGGCAGAATCACACTCTGCCATCGTGATTTTTTCAAAAACTACACTTTTGAGCTTTAACATAATTGGTGCCAATGCGATTCACTGTGATTGTAAACACACACATTAGTGTGTGTGAAATATTGCTGTATAGTACATGTCAACTCCATATTGTCAATGCAATATATTTTATTTAAACTGTACTTCACTAATTCTGATCAATAATTTGGTTTCTGTGTTGCATTTGTTTTATGTGTGAATTAGAATATAAAAGGGAGTGTGGTCAAGTATGGCTTCTCAGATCCTGAGACGAACCCTCGGAAGTCGCTATCTGGCAAATGCTAGGGCCTTCTCTTCTGCTTCCACTCCCATTCGGGCCACTCTTTTCCCCGGAGATGGTATTGGTCCTGAGATTGCTGAGTCCGTCAAACAGGTTCCTTTTCAATTCTTCATCTCTCTTGGATTTTTTCAAATTGTTAGATATGCATTGTGGAGTGCTCCATGTCTATGATGCTATTGTTCCCGATGCTTTGTAGTCCCATTTAATAATAAGAATATAATATCCAATATAACTCTGTTAATATTTATTTGTGTTTCTTATTGGCTTGTTCTGTTTGCACCCATGGGTGCTGATTGTTTCGACACTAGCCATGACCTGTGTGATTTCTTTTTTCTGAGATTGCTGCTAGTGGTCACCAGAGACTATAGTTTTCTGTGTGAGGAGTTCTGCTCTGGGTTACGGGGTTCTTGTTTCTGTAATTGTTACCTTTTCATAATAATACATTTCCATTCAGTTTTCTTTCATTGGGTTCCCATCATTATTGTTGTTTTGTTTTTCCGTTTCTTTCTTTGCCATGGATGTGGAGTCTGTCTTTCTGAGTGGTCACTTTCTAATGTTTGCGATACTTTATTCTTCCTTATGTTTCTTGCAGTGTTGTCATTTGTCAAATATTGCCATAGCCAGATTGCAGTGGCAGATTTTTTCACAACTGCCACGGCCAATTTGTGAAGGATGGCGGAGCCATGGCACTTTAGGGTGGATTCGGTGGCTAAAAAGGCAGTTTTTTGCTTTCCGCCATGGCCCACCATCTATAACACTGTCTCTTTCTTATTTTTTTTTTATGCATTATGTGTATTTGTATGTTCATAATAATTGACTTTCTTCGTTGAATCAAATGTAATGTGCTGTCAATTATTACTATTGCAATAATTAGATATTCCAAGCTGCTGAAGTTCCAATTGAATGGGAAGAGCATTATGTAGGGACTGAAATTGACCCTAGAACACAGAGCTTTCTTACATGGGAAAGTTTAGAATCAGTGAGGAGAAATAGGGTTGGCTTGAAAGGGCCAATGGCCACTCCTATTGGAAAAGGGCACCGATCATTAAACCTTACCCTGAGAAAAGAACTTAATTTATATGCCAATGTCCGACCTTGTTACAGCCTTCCTGGCTACAAAACTCGATATGATAATGTAGATCTCATCACAATCCGTGAAAATACAGAAGGCGAGTACAGTGGACTTGAACACCAGGTAAATTTCACAATAATCAATATTACATACTATCACCCAAATTCTTGTCAGTATAATTTATTTAGCATTTTCGGGTTACAGGTCGTGAGGGGTGTAGTAGAAAGTCTCAAAATCATTACACGTCAAGCAAGTTTAAGAGTGGCTGAGTATGCTTTCCACTATGCCAAGGCACATGGAAGAGAGAGGGTGTCTGCTATACACAAAGCCAACATTATGCAAAAGACTGACGGTCTTTTCCTTAAGGTCCACTTATACATACAAATGTCTATAAATATTGGGTCTTGACTTTTATTCTTGAATACAAATATTGACTGTTTATTTTGGATTATTTATAGTGTTGCCGTGAGGTTGCAGAGAAATATCCAGAGATAAAGTACGAGGAAGTTGTCATTGACAATTGCTGCATGATGGTAATATTGGCATACTTCATTTGTATACAACTGCATTTGAAATTCATTGTCTATCTGGAAATGATACACTTGTTAATTTTTGGACCATCCACAGCTTGTGAAGAATCCTGCACTTTTTGATGTATTGGTGATGCCTAACCTTTATGGTGATATAATCAGCGACCTTTGTGCTGGCTTGATTGGAGGATTAGGCTTGACACCCAGGTTTTTATTTTTTTGTTTTCAATTGGGAAAAGAAATATAGTTGTCACAATTACATCATCTGACAGCATTTTACATAATTTGCAGCTGCAACATTGGTGAGGGAGGTATTGCACTTGCTGAGGCTGTACATGGTTCAGCACCTGATATTGCTGGGAAGGTGAGTTGTGGAAGTACTTTTCAAGCATATATTCTAAACCATTTTGCTTGTTTTCATGAATGGTATGTTTTTGAGTTCCTGTCTGTACTTGTGCACCATACTTTGTAAGGCATTGGGTAAAACTACCCAGACAAGCTTTTTGCACCATCCTAATCAGTGCGTAAATGGGCTAAGCTAGATTAGGCATAAATCTTAGCCTGTGCTGTAAAACGTCACTGTGAGCTTCACCTATTAATCTATCATAGTTTTTTCTCCGGAGTCCGGCCTAGCGTTAAAGTCTTTGTAGAGACTTGCATTAATGTCAACTTAAAAAAGATCGAGAAACACATTTTTTTTAAATTCGTAAAACCTTTAATTAAATACATTTGTTTTCCTGTGGATTTCTACAGAATTTGGCAAATCCAACTGCTTTGCTGTTGAGTTCTGTTACAATGTTGCGCCATTTGGATCTCCATGATAAAGCGGATCGGATTCAAAATGCCATCCTCAACACAATTGCAGAAGGGAAGTATCGAACAGCTGATCTTGGTGGCAGTTCAAAGACAACGGAATTCACAAAAGCAATTATTGATCATCTTTGATATTTTTGCTTTGAAGTCGACAAGAAATTGTTAATTATGATTTTGTTTCAGTCAATTTTCTTTTATTTCCCCAAATTTTCCAGAGGAGTAGGATTACCTCATCTTAATGGATAAGTTATGACATTATAACCAAAGACAAGAAATGGGCAAAGCATTCAAATATTAGCTGTCCACTGCTGCTGTCTTATGGCATTGAGAGGGGACCTTTCAAAATGCACATTGATTGATGATAACCCTCCCCAGTCCATTTTAGTATTCTTTGTCAATAATATAGTTAAATAAAAGTACCAATGATGTTTCATTCCTTCGTGATTATCACTTTCTTATTTGTGTTGCCTTTTGTTTGCTTGCTTTAAATTTTTGAAATACTATTATTTGGATAATAATAGCAACATGCTTGTCCTTACTACTATTGTATAGGGTTTGAAATGCCATGCTGATTTGCATCAAAATAACCCATCACAAAAGGAACTAAATTAACCAATTATTTACGAGTCATTAAATATACGCTTTTTAGCGAGTTGTGAAAAATGGATTGATAAAATAATTCAATAGTCACGTAATAAATTGAATTAACCAACTTTTTATGTCATTAACCATATATATCTTTAAGTGATTGCAAATAATAGAAACTAATTGTGTTAAAAGAAATTAATAACTCATTAACCTCAGTTGAATTAATTAATCAAGTATTTATACGTTGTTAACAAGTTACATTTTAGTACAGGTAATAAAAGTTAATTTTGTTAAAAAAAAATAACCACGTAAATTTATACGATATAGGTAATAAAAGTTAATTTTGTTAAAAAAAATTAACCACGTAAATTTATACGATATATATAAGGTTGGTGTTGTATTTTGCACATAAATAGTAGGAATGTATTTAAAAATATTACTCTATCAATCTCATAATAATTTATTTATTTACAAAAAAGGTTGTCCGACTCATTTAACTTTGAATGTAATATTAAAATTATTTTTTTAATTATACACTCTAATTAATATTACATATACTCCTCTATATTCATCACCCTACAATTTATGTTAATAGTTACAGTGAATAAATCTAATAGAAACATATTAACAAAAAATACTATTATCTCACATTAATTTATATATTTTTCTTAATAATAATATTAATATATGTGATGGTAGGTATATTATGTGGATAACTACAGTTTTTCAATCTTAATGTGTAGAATCACTAAAATGACTCAGTTAAATTGGGAGGTTAAATTCAACTATAAATGAGGTGAAAGAAATTATTATACCGAACCCATTATAGTCTTCCTTGAAAAACATTGAATTATTCAAAATAAAATAAAATATTACTTGTTGGTTTATATACGACAACAATTATTAAACTTCAACCTTCCGTGCAATAGCTACCAATCGAATGGACCAGGTGTGCTGATAGATAAGGACAATGATAGTAGCAAATAGCAATACTCCTATTTATCTTCATTCTACGATATGCTAAAAAAAAAAAAGATATAAATCAACGGAAGCGAATAAGAAAATAATAAATAAAAAAACAATATTAGTGTTTAATTAAAGGTTATGTTGGACATTTATCGTGTGAATCCCGATAAATCTTCACTAGTTGTGGGACACGGCACCATTCATAAGTTGAAAAGGGGTGAAGTCAAGTTAACCAATAGAAGGGGAATAAATCGAAGTTTTGTCATTTTTGTTCCAATCTCTGATGGCGTTGCGTAGCGTAGCGTGAGCTCAAAACCTTAATCTACACAAGTTACTCTTCAATTCTCTCCGACCTCGTTTTCGTGTTTCATCAAGGGAAAGCTGAAATTGCATGTACTTAACCCCTTCTTTGGATTACTCCTCAATTATTGAACCCTATCCAATTTTCCACAAAATTTCGAAATTAAATGCTCGGAGTTCAGCAATTTTTGTAGTGTTTGAAGAATAAGAAGAGGGAAAATGTGGGGGTTTGGTGGTAGATATTATTGGGGAAGAAAGGTAAATTGTGAGAAAGAGAATGGAATAGTTGTGGTGTTCGCATGGATGTCAAGTGAGGAAAAGCACTTGATGAAATATGTGGATCTCTACTCCTCTCTTGGATGGAATTCACTTGTTTGCCACTCTCAATTTCTCAATATGTGAGTTCTTAATTTGTCCTTCAATTCATGATTTTCATATTGATCATCATCTTTTTAGTCATAAATAATTATACTTTGATTTAGACCATATTAGTGGTATATAATTACTCCCTTTAATCCCTTTTATAAGAGAAAATAACGACAAAAATATCAAAACCAATGTACTCATTAATAATATTAAGCAACTCCAAAACTAAATATGAAGTAGGGACTTACTACTACTACCACTGCTACTAAAGCTTTATTGTGTAATAATGGGCGCTATATGAATATTTTATGCCAAAAGATTTTGAAGCAGAAGAGAGTTGGTGATTGCATTGCTATTATTTGCAGGTTCTTCCCTGAGAAAGCCACAATTCTTGCTGTGGATATTCTAAATGAACTTGTCGAGGTAAGTTTTACTGCAGTCCTTCCATTTTGTGGGTTAGACAACCTGAATTGAAGTCTGCTAAAGCCTCATTTTCATGCATTCTCAAGTGGTCTATGATACTGTGTTCAGATTTTAGACAAAATGAGTCTGAATGAGATAATAAGCATAATTGTAACATCTCTTCTTGTTTCACGTCCCAATGATTAGAACCTGTCTAAAATAATCTGAAATAAAGTTTTGGCGCATTGCATGGCTAGTACAGCTAGGCTATGTTCTAGAACTTAGATAGAATGTACTGAGTTGGCACATTTTGTTTAAAAGTCAGTTAGGGCAGTTAGTCATTGCGCAAATACAACTCTTCATAAATGCTCCTCTCTTGAATTCTCTCACCCTTCTACTGTTTCTATACTATCTGGAACTCACAAAGTAAACTGACTATATTTGAAAATTTAAACGACTTCTGAATTTGTAATCTTTTTTTAAACTTGTAAAAAAATCGACTCATAGGATCGAACTCACAAATACTGCTGTCTGTTCAATATGCAGGTGCTGAAAATAAGGCCTTGTCCCGTTGTCTTTGCATCTTTTTCAGGCGGTTCAAAAGCTTGTATGTTAAAGGTTCTTCAGGTATTTTATCTCAGACCATGGGCTTCATTTTTTGTTTTGATTTTTTCATTTTCATCATTGTTCTGTAAAAGTTTTAAATTCTGAGAGCTGATGACTCTGTTTTCCTTTGATCCAGATAATTAGTGGGAAGTGTGAAACACATAATATGGTATGTTTTTTGCCAGTAGTAGTTTAGATTATGATTGAGTTACATAGATTGCACAGTTAGTAAACTCATCAATGTCTTAACTCTTGACTTTTTTCAATAATGTTTATGTGTGAATCAAGGTATACAGTGTTGGATCACTAGCTTGCCCTTCGTGATACACAATTTACTCTATCATTATTACCTTTTATTAAGTATTTTTCCCAAGTTCTTGCAATATAGGCGTCTCCATTCAAGTTTTATCTTTTGTGTTCTTCTCTGCTTCTTAACTATTTTCATGCCACAGGATGATTACCAGCTTGTTAGAGACTGTATTTCTGGCTACATTTATGATTCCAGTCCAGTTGATTTTACCAGTGATTTGGGCGTTCGGTTTCTTCTGGACCCATCTGTTTTAAAAGTGTCCCGTCCACCAAGATTTGCTTCATGGATTGCCAATGGTATAGCATCTGGTCTTGATTCCCTTTTCCTCACAAGATTTGAATCACACCGTGCAGAGTATTGGCGAACACTTTACTCCACCACCGTAAGCAGCCAGCTAATAACACATGACTACATCGCATATAATCAACAGATTACCTCTGTTCTTTTTGTTAGGCATCTTGAATTATCTTCTAATCAAGTTTTATTTTCTTTTGCAGAGTATGCAGGTCCCGTATCTCATTTTGTGTTCAGAAAATGATGGTCTTGCTACTTTTGAGGTTATTTCAAATTTTTCCCGTCGACTGAAAGACCTCGGCGGAGATGTCAAACTGATAAAATGGAGTGATTCTCCTCATGTAGGTCAGTATCTTGACTAATTAGTAATTAATTATACATAATATCTCTTGGATGAGATAATAGGATTCAGCAGATGCCTTGTAGCTCTTGATGTGACTTTGTACTTCAAAACTTAACAGATATATTAAATCTTTGTTAATGCTAGTTTTCTTGGTCAATATGATTCATTTTGCAAATGTTGGTGTGATTATTATTTAAGCAAGTGTACGTTGCCTTCTGCATAAGGCATATTAAAACACTCTTTTCAATACTTTATTCTTGGATGAAATTCATTTGGATCATTGTACAGAGGGGAAAATGTGTTAAATTCCATTTGAATATGTCAGGTCATTTTCGGCATCATGCGGATGAATATGAAGCTGCAACCGCTGAGATCCTTGGCAAGGCAGTTGCAATTTATCTCCACAAAAACACAAGAATCAAAGACGAGAAACTGGGCATAGAGGGAACAAGAGATGTGATCACAGATCCATTCTCTGAGCTTCGGAAAGCAGCAACAACCTCAACTAGTTTTCAGGGTTTCGCTGTTGCTCCAAGTGAGAATCTTTCTCCTAGTTCAGTGGAGTTTTATGATGGTAAAGATGTTAGCTCCGTAGCAGATGAACAGAAAGGAAGTTTTATTCATCTTCCAAGCCGCCCAAGCATCAATCCTAATGGGGTTCTTGGCCAAATATTATTTGATGTTTGTGTTCCTAAGACAGTTGAAGATTGGGATGTCAGATCAAATTCCAAAAATGCTCAAATATTATTTGGTACACGGAAGCACACTCCTTTCAATCCTATAAAATGCATCAGGCGCTCGAGGTTGTAACACTGTTGAATGTTGACACACAAGTTTCAGGTGGATTTGAAGGTTCCATGTTTGCTTCATATAAAACTTAAGAGAGATCTTATAGGTCTAGACATGTATTAGTACCTGAAATAAGAGACCTAATGACTTGTAAATTCCCTCTCAGCTGTGTGGTTAATTACCGAATAATGTAATTGAGCAGCTGGATTTTTCCTGCGTGAATTGTACAGTTACTTCAACGGAGTATATTTTATGTTTTGACTGAAATGTAATAATACCCTTCAAATTAAGTCGACAAATCCTGTTCTCTAAGTAGTCTTAACCATTGCTTCAGAGCTCATCATCAACCTCATCAGAAAATATAGGTTTGGTGTGTTGGAAAAAAATGGAATTTTACTGTCTATGAAATCCTATATATAAGAGCTTAACCTTTTGTATGTTTAACTTTCTCCAGAAATATTTGTAAAATGACTACTAGTTCACTTTAATAAAACTCTATTTGGAGTTGTAAAATATTTAGTGCACATTAGATGTAGACCTACTCCAAACACTGATTTGGTTTAAATTGTCCTTATCATGTGAACTTGTGTTTGGCCACCAGATTTTGTGCTACTGTACTGCATTACGGAATTTTTCATCATTTCTATCTATAACTCAAAAATTTCATCCCAGTGCTGCAAAATTGCATTCACTCATGAATATTGACCCGAGCACAATACTAACAAATTGGAGAAAAAGAGTCGTATAGTGATTAAGTATCCAAACACACTCATTAAAAGGTGAAAGAAAAATAAAATTCAAACCTCTGCTTAAAATAAGAAAATAACATTTTACACAGAACTTGCCGAAAAATCTGCCATCTTAAGCACCCATCCTCCTCTTAATAGTGCGACTGAGACTCCAACTGCAGTCACTAGCAGCTTGTCCTTGATCACGTTGGCAAGGCTGGTTACGTTTTTTTTATTTTATTCAAATAATAAGATTCGAATAAATCACTTTAAATTTTAATCAGTTAAATACTAATAAAATATTCATAAAAAACTAAACAAAATTTTAATTAGTTAAGTAATTCTAACGTTGGTATACTTATGAAAGTGGAATGTTGAGGAAGACAAGAAAAGGAACAATGTTGAAGAGTTGAAGAAAAAGAAAAAGAGAAGCTGAAAGTGGAACATTAAGTTGGTAGTAAAAAAGGAATGAAGAAAGTATTAGTGACCGGTGCATCCGGTTACCTTGGGGGAAAGCTCTGCAACGCCCTCGTCCAACAAGGTTACTCCGTTAAGGTCCTCGTCAGACCCACCAGCGATCTTTCCGCCCTTCCTCCCTCATCCGAAATCATCTACGGTGACATCACCGACTCTTCCTCTCTCCTCTCCGCTTTCTCCGACTGCTCCGTCATCTTCCACCTCGCCGCTCTCGTTGAACCCTGGCTCCCCGATCCCTCTAAATTCATCACCGTAAGAACCTTAATTTTCCCTCATCTACAACTCAAATTTTCCTTAATCCTATTATTCTGTTAATTCAATTCATTTTCTTTCAAATTAGGTCAACGTTGAAGGTTTGAAGAATGTGCTGGAAGCAGTGAAGCAAACCAAGACGGTGGAGAAACTCATATATACGTCATCGTTTTTTGCGCTTGGACCAACCGATGGAACCATTGCCGATGAGAATCAAGTACAAACCAATCAATATTTCGATTTTTTATTTTTGTTTTTCTTCTACATTTTGTGATTGTGATTATGTGTTTTTTTCTCAAAATCCGAATTATAGGTTCATCATGAGAAATTTTTCTGCACGGAATATGAGAAATCAAAGGTTACAACAGATAAAATTGCACTACAAGCTGCGTCTGAGGGTGTTCCAATAGTGTTGCTTTATCCTGGGGTTATTTATGGACCTGGTAAAGTCACTGCAGGAAACGTTGTTGCAAAGATGGTACCGGTTCATTTCTTTTTGTGTTTTGTTTTGTTTTGTACAGCATGTTTGAATTTGAATTGACTGTGGATTTGGCTGCACTACTCTGACTGAGATTTTGTGATACTCTAACTCTGATTCTAAAGATGCACGGTGTCTTGAGAAACATTGAGAAGCATGATAGAATCCAACAAAAGAGAAATATAATTGAGAGAAAAATTGAGTTATTTGGATCACCCAATTGATGTAAAAAGATCACCAAAAAAAAAGTTTGAATTATTTAGAATTAATTCAATGAGAAACAATGATTGCATATATGTTTGGTATCATGATGAATTTATTATAATTACATTGGGCCATTGTGATTTGAAAATAGTAACTTTTCTAAAATCAATCTGGCTCACTGAAATTCTCACAAACCCACCCTGATATAACCAAATATACACTAGAATAAGAATATTATACACTTTGATTATAACTAAACTAATAAATCATAACTAATCTGAATTAATAATAACATGCTTATAATTACCCATAACCAACTTTAACTTTAATTTTTTGTAACATCTAAATGGAAATGAAATATTGTTTGTTTTTTTGTCAGCTTGTAGAACGATTAAGTGGTCGATTACCTGGTTACATAGGCAATGGAAATGACAAATATTCGTTCAGTCACGTTGATGATGTGGTGGAGGGGCACATTGCTGCAATGAAAAAGGGACAAATTGGGGAGAGGTATTTACTCACGGGTGAAAATGCATCGTTTAATCAAGTTTTTGATATGGCTGCTGTGATCACTAATACTAGAAAACCAATTATTAGAATCCCTTTGTGGGTGATTGAAGCGTATGGGTGGTTGTTAGTTTTATACTCTCGAATCACTGGAACGTTACCTTTCATTAGTCCACCGGTAAGCTTCCTTTCTACAGTTTGTTTTTCATGCATCCAAATTATATGTCTTACTCTTATTAGAAATTGTTAGCAGACAAATTAATAAAGCATATTATCTTCCTTGTTCTCATTTTTGTGTTTTTAATATTGAATCAGACGGTGCATGTTTTAAGACATCAGTGGGAGTATTCCTGCGAGAAAGCTAAAAGGGAGCTAGACTATAAGCCCAGAAGCCTGAGAGAAGGGCTTGCGGAGGTACTACTCTGGTTGAAGAACTTGGGATTAATAAGATATTAGTGCCATGTCCTACTACTTCATAGGATATCACTTTTCGCAACACCAATAATACAATTGGAAAATTGTTTTTAAAAAAGTACAATCGTAACGAAACCACAATATTATCTCCATTTTTTACCAGTTTGAGCTGATAGATTCATTAGCTATAAGAATAAAAAGTACAATGAGGAGCATACGAGATAGATGTTCCGGCAAGAGAAAGGGCACTACAATTAGTTGATTGCCTAGTAAAAACAACTTTGAAGTTGCTATACGGTTGAAGCAAAGATCTGCACTCATGCAATTTATGTCCATATTCTGCGTGAATAAATTTTTCGTTGTGCTCATCATGAGCCACCTACTGTTTACAATCTTTTTCGAGTGTAACACTTTGAAGGTAAATAGAAATAATCTAAGAGCTTGTAGAAGTCTCCATGCCCCACTTTCTATTGCCCTCGTACTTGAATAACACCGATATGTACTCAAAAGCACCCGAATGATCAATATACTTATATGCTCTTGGAAAATGGTTGCATCTGAGAAAACCATTTCGATGTGGAGTGCATGGAATGCTAGCATTTTGCTACTGCGAGACAATAGGCCGCAATTTGGTGTGCAAACTGCCAAGCGTGGAGCATATTGGGAGCGTGATGCACCACCGCAATTTGTCATCCCACAAACAACTTCACATTTCTTTTCTTCTGAATACAAATTCAACGAGTATTATTTAAATAGACCAAGGAATATTTAATATTAAAACAAAATTACATATCAAATATTTTCTACATTTTTATTAATTAATGTATGAAAGAGTATCAAAATTATATTTACATTTTATTAATGAATTTATGAAAGTAAATAAATTTTATCTATATTTTTATGAACAAAGACAATCTCATATGATACAATAGTTTAATGTTTAAATCTACGATAATATCTGAAACATGATTACGAGGTTGAAAAATTTTATGAAACAAAAGAATTAGATATCAAACATTTTTTTATACATCCATTAATCAATGTCAATTACATCAATGATTATCATATATTTTTGACAAAAAATTGTATTTTAAGAAATATTTAAACCATTCATACATTTTAGGACAAATCACAAGAATGTGTCATTATAAAAAGGCATGATTAAATATCTATTTAAAGCCATTTTGACTTTAACTAATGAATTTAATTTTTTCTTCTTCTATTTTTTATGAATTTAATTTATTAATTTATATATAATATTAATATAATATTTTTCTGTACACGCCTCAAGTCACATTTCACCGTCATATTTGTATAATAATTATGTAAAATAATTGAATGTACAATTTTTTATCCTGTGGCTGTTTAAATATTTAAAAATATTTTTTTTTATTATTAAGACAAATATTGGTTTGTGCCTATCAGTAAATAAACTTTATTGTATAATATTAATTTTATTTAGATGTTTGTTTTAGTTTTTATTAATATCCATTCATCTAAATTTTAGTGTCAATATTGGTTTATATATTTTTAAATTTAATGTTCTTTGTATTTTTAAATTTTAATAAAAAACTAAAAATTAAATGAATGAGAAAAACATATATATTAAAAAAATCCGATGAAAATTAGAATTAGAAATTCCTAAAATTACATAGATATAAATGTAGATATAAATGACAGTATTGTATTATTATATATATATAGAGGAGGGAAGTGCAAACCCAACGGTCGACTGGCAAAGCAACGCCATTTTGATTTTGAGTAGACTTACACAGAGAGAGCAGCACATAAACGAAAGCTGAGAGTGTTGTTCAAAAATTAAAATGGTATCATCATCATATGAAGAAAGTCGTCGCAAAAGAATGGAAGAAAATCGAAAGAGAATGGAAGCTCTTAATCTTCCTCAGCTCTC
Source organism: Cicer bijugum (assembly GCA_037974875.1). NCBI lineage: Eukaryota > Viridiplantae > Streptophyta > Magnoliopsida > Fabales > Fabaceae > Cicer > Cicer bijugum. Next base: position 12,866,128 of record JBBPBT010000685.1, read on the forward strand.
CTTATCTCTTCACCAATCATCTTCTCCCATTAAAAAACCCTCACCGGTCAGTATTACTACCAAATCTCTTTCTCTCTCTCTACTTTTCATTCTCTCCCTCATCATCATCATCATCATCATCATCATCATCATCATCATCTTCTTCTCTTTTGCGTAAACAGTCGAAACCTCGCATCATCCAGAAAGAGCTTGTTGTTGTCAGAAGATCCGGCCGTGTCGCCAACTTGCCCGCTCCCATTTACAAAGAAGTAACTCACAAAACTCACCTTCTTCATTTCTTCTATCAATTTTCTCTTTCTCTCTAACCTAATTTCATTTCTTATTTCTCTTCACAGGTTCTTATTGATCGCGTTATAATACCTAGAAATAGAACTTCAAGGTTCTTTCTTTTCACCCAAACTTTCTCGTTACAGTATTTTTGTTGTTATCACCTTTCACGTTTATCCCTCAAAATATTATTCACTTTTAGTCCTTCTTTGACATTTTTTAGAGATCAAAAGTATCAGTTATTTACAAAAGCTTTTAAAATAGACACTAAAAGTGAAGAAAAAAAAAAGGGCTAAAAAGTTTTGAATTGTTTCACAGGGATTAAAAATATTTTTTTTTAAAATTTTATAGGGATTAAAAATTTATTTAACCAAATATTATTTTGTGGAATTACATTTCTATTTGTTTTTTGTTGCATACAGAGGAGGTTATAATATTTATAGGGATTATTCAAAGAGGGTATATGCCTCAGATGAAGCTAGAGAGCAGGCATTGGAGAAAGCAGATAAGTTGCAGTCAGATTTGAATTCTAAACATCCAATTTTTATTAAATCAATGCTCCAATCTCACGTCACTGGTGGATTCTGGCTGGTAATATATATATATATATCTATTCTGAATTTTTCATACATTTTTTGAGTTTTAGTTTTTGTTGATTCAAGTTCACTTTTTTTTTAATTTTTTTTTATTGTTGTGGCTTTTGAAATGGGGTTGCATACTTGCATCATCATTATAAATTTACAATTTGCAAGTTAATTTGAAATAGAAGTATTTGTGAATTGTGTTGCCTATTTTCATGTCTGTTCACTTTAAGCTATGATATTTCACAAAATGGGGCTTTGCTTAATTGAACACATCTTTGCATTTCATAAGTGAAAATTAAATTGCTGCTTTAGTTATTGATTTTAATGCTTTTCAATGGAAGTTGTTGGGGGTACATTGGCATCAGTCTATTAATTTGAAGCTTATGCTCTTTTACTCAATGGGAGCATTAGCTCTTTGGCATTTACTACACATCAACGGTTACACTCTTCCAACTCCCTTTAATTAAAATAGGATACCTCATCAAAAATAGCAATTAAGAGGGAGAATATTAATTTTAAATGTGAGTTAAAGTTCAAATTACATTTTCTTTCTTTATATTTTGAAAACCTATACTACTCTTTTTCGAGTGAAAAGTAATACTAGTATGTATTGAACTTTTATATCTTTTTTAATGTACACGAACCTTTTGTGTTAGTGAACAATTATAACTGTGCTTTCTAAAGCAAACTGTCTTTTCTCTGCACGTTTGCAGTATCGCTGACAACTAACTTTTAATATTTTATTATTCTTTTTTCATGATATAACAAAATTAAGTTTTGAAACATTCGTTTTATAAACTTGAGATTTTTCTCTTCATTGTCCAATGCATGTTACTAGGGGTTTAAAACTAGTTATTGATAACATTAGGTATCAAATACAAAGAAAATGTTCAACAAAAGCTTGTTTAGTGATTACATCTCAATCGATCAATCCCCCACCTACGTTAGATTATTTGCTCCCACTCCTTATCATTAGAGTTGGTAAGTGTGATTGGCAAGCTGCATTACTCATTACAGATAATAAGAATTTTAATGATTAAAATAGGCATAATCAATTAAGAGATATGTTATGTATTTGATGAAAGATGGAATAATCTACATTGATTATGCAAAGTCAGGAATGAATTTGGCTGATTCTCTAACAGTCTATGGGAAGAAAATTGGCATATGAAACATGGAACGAGACTTAAATCAATTTGAAATTAACCAATCTTTGTCATTGAAGACCTCATAAAGATGGTTCAGTGGATAAAAACAAGTCTTTTGTTAGTTCTGCTACAGCTATTAATATTTGTCCCATCCTATTATGCCAAATATGCTGTACTATATTCTTGAGAGGACAAACTTAAGGTTGTTAATAATTTACATATATCCCCTTATGAGTCACCTATATGAGTGTTAGGTGGGTTGTTTGTACGACATTATGACAAAAATGTCTGGAACACTCATGAATTAGTTGACACCTCTAATGTACGTTGCAAGAACTGTGATGTTGTAGTGTGATTGGTACACCTCTAATGTAAACCTATGTATTTTAGTTTATAATGTTTGTTTCAGACTTGTATCTTATGTCTTGTGTTTTATTAGTCCAAGTCTCATTTAAGTTTAAAAGATACAGTTTCAACACATTCGAATCCATGATGGTAGCCGAAAGTAGTTATTTTTTCCCAGGTTTTCGCTAATGTTTTCCTTAAAACTTTTTGAAAATGTGGTATGTTGTATGTTTTGAAAGTATTCCAAAGCTTTTTAAGGGAATAAGGCTTTGAATGCCAACTAGCACTTTGGAGGTTTATAAACATTTTGTGCTCCTTTACAACAAAAATTATTTTTCAAAATTAAATTATGTCTGGGATGCTCAACTCGTGTGAATCAAATTATATCATTTCAGCGCAGATTAACCATGGCTAAACAACGTAGCTTAGCTGGAGTCTTGTACAAATAAATTAAATTATACCTATCAATAAGTCACAACCAACTTCCGAATTGAATTAATATATCTTTTTCTTAAAGCTGCACTTTATATTTGGTTAATCATTTTGGTAATTCTTGACAACAGGGCCTTCCAAATCATTTCTGCAAGAAAAACCTTCCAATACGGGATCAAATGATGACTTTGATTGATGAGGATGGGGATGAGTATCCAACAACATATTTGGCTCAAAAAACTGGACTTAGCGCTGGATGGAGAGGTTTTGCTATTGCTCATAAGCTTGCTGATGGTGACGCTTTAATTTTTGAATTAGTTAAACGCACTGTATTCAAGGTGACTAAATTTTGATTATTGCTCATTTATGCCTTGGTGTTTAACTCGTTCCCCATTATTTAATCATGCTACTGGTCTTCATGATATCACGCCAATCATGCTACCATGCATGTGATTGATAATGGAGTTCTTGACCTCCTTTTGTAATCTTTACAATATACCAAAGCATTTTTCCGTTCATGTTCTGTTACTAAGTATAAAGCATTATAGCTAGGTATTTCAAAAGTTATGGGGGGTTGTTACTTATTAAAAATATAAAACTGAAAAAATGTTTTAAAAAAACAATTTTTAAACAATATAAATAAATAATGTATTTAATGTTGTAATTTTTGCCTTTTTTTTTTTTTAATTCTTCGGTAACTTTAGGACATCCATTGGCAAGACCAAGACCATATAGTTATTGATTATCTTTGTTAACTATTTCCCTTATGATCTATCTGAAGCAATGTTTTAAAAAATAAGTCAGGCATCGAATTGGTGAGACCTCTGAGTCACGGTTTCTCAAATAACCAAACCATACAGAATGTTGGTTCACGATTCAACTGGTTGAATTGTCTGGTAGGTTATGTTTTTAAACCTAGATCTAAACACAGTAATATTAGCACTTGTAGTGGCAATTAAATAGAATGAATCAAAATAAAAGATGAATGTTAAAATACTTAGCAAATTCAATATTGTTTTCTGAAACATGAATTCATATAGTTAGCAATCACTATGTTCTAGATATATTAATCATTGAATAGTGCGGTTGCTATAACTTTTTTTCAGGTGTACATTATTAGAGTGAATAGTCCTTCAGAGGGTAAATAGCTCGAGTTAATTGCAGTTGGAGATTGGAGGCAGTAAAGTTAATATAGGTATTATTTTCTTGGTATACACAACCAAATTATAAAACACGTCATAAGTGATGAGTTTACTGTCTTTATACTAATTTTTTTTCCCTATTATATGCTTGGGGTACGGTCACATGGTAACTACTTGGATCGGTTGTTGCTGATGTATGGTCAACTATAGTTTTGTTAGTTAGTCCTAGGCCTTTTGGACAGCGAACCCATGGAATGTTGTTTTTAAACAGAAGGTATTTTTTTTATAAAACTTCAGAGATATGAATTACAAGCCTAGATGAAAAATTAAGCAGTAAACCTGTAAAGTATTAAAGGATACAAATCTATTGGGGGGCCAAACAAGTTGCTTGAAGACCCATCAAAATGACACAAACTAATCTAAGGTTATTTTATGATTAAGGTTATGAATGAAATTACTGTCATTCTCATTTGATACTTGTTATCAGTTTATGTTAATGAAGACTTACGTCTGAAGTATATATTTAAAACTGACTTGCAATAGGATCCAAAAGTAAGTTGTGTCTATTCTTTATAAATTCGTTTGAATCTCAAGTCAGTATGGGAAATGAGTGTTTTTAATACACGAGCCTCTAGGTTTGTAATTCATATTCTTTTGAAGTGCAATTATTTTTTTAATAGGTGTTCATTACAACAGTGAATGAATTTCCCCTCTTATTATTATTATTATTATTATTTTGAAATCATTGAGTTGCTTTGTTGCTTCCTAGGCTTAGTGTTAGATTAGACACGCTAAAGTTGGCCTGGCTTCATTCCACTTTCCTATCAAATTCTGTCTTATTCCTCTGGGGATGCAAGATATAGTAATTTGAAAATTTGATCATATGAGTAGTCTTAAAGAGACATGTGGGTATTTTGTGTGTGGGGTGTCAGATTCGTAGTTGGTTCCATTTTGTCTTTATCTTTGTTATTATTTGGGTCTTGAAAATGTGAAACGTTGCCTTATGTTTTGGTTTTTATTTAATTACTATTTCTTCTAGGATACTGCCAGAGTAGCATGAGAGTGAACGTTTGTTTGGTGTTCTCTCATAAAAAGCCTTTATTTTTCTTGTTTTGCAGGTTCTAATATGCTCATCCTGGATTCAGTTTTTGCTGTTGTAGTATGGCTGACGTATGATGTCTAACTTGTGTTTTTCTGTGTCATTTTTTGAGGTCCTACATGTGAAGTGAACTTCAGCATATGTATAAATGAATAGAGCTATCTCTCAAAGGAATTTCTTGAATCCGGTCCCTTATATTCTTAAATATTTTCTTTGAAAATCAGTGTTTCATCATTCCTATGAAAACATTTAGTGCATGTTTGAAATCACACTGAATTTGACGAAAGCAAACTAACACCGAAATTTTGTTGAAGTATTAAAATATAATTTAATGCAATTACGGAAGTACCCTAATTTTGTTGAACTTATACAAACATGCACTAAATTGAGACTTGGGATTGAGTGGTAAATACTGGAAGTATTGTTGACTTCAACAAATAGCTAGCTGGCTTTGCCTGAGATTATGGATAAACCAGGGGCACATACCACAAAGGAAGAAGTCAGACTGGGGGCACATGGGGCCATGGTCCAATAATGTGTCACGATCATGTGCTCTGTAATCCAATTGAAATACATAAGTTGGGGGAGATATATCTTCTAATCATTGATGAATTATTATGTACCTTTTTGACAACATGATCACTAGCAAACTACTTTACCTCCGTTCATTGGAAGTCAAGTTACTACTTTGTTTTCTTGGACGACTTGTATAAAACCAAAATGTTATACTTATAGGGAAAAAAAATACTTTATTGATTATAGCCAAGATGCTCAAAATAGCACATGTGATGGGGGGTTCCGTGAATAACTGTAGAAGACTACCACGCGTATTTGAAATTGGATGATATATTAGATTAGATAGCAACACTTGTAGGGTGTCTACAGCTTGCAAAAAGCATGTAAAAGTCCTTTTGGCTTCCTAATTACTTCTAGCACATGTTATCGTTTTACATATTCAAATATCAAAACACTGATTTATTCCCTTTAAAAGTTAACCATGACTTAAAATAACGATCATAGTTGATCAATTTATCTCAAAGATAACATTGTGAAGAACATATCCATTAAATTCAGAATTGTGTTACTTAAACATCAAAATATAGACACAATATGTGACATTATATGTATTTATTTGTATATATATCTTACTTTTTTACATAGTATTTAACATTAAAATTTTGATATTGAAAAATAATTTCTTTAATTAGTAGGTCCACCCCTCTCGTCAACTTTTGAGAGGGATCTAATATGATCTAGCATTGACTAAAACTCCAAACTCATCTCAAATGTACATGTGAAAACTTGTCTGCCTTTGATGCAAGAAAAAACCAGAGTCAACATTGCATTTTAAGAAGCCTAGTTCTGATACAAAGAACTATGAATCATTCGAAGGTCTAGAAGTTGCAATTGGTGCAGGAAGAGGGATATAAACGTTACATTTTGTATAAGAATCAAATATAGAAACATTATCTTAGAGATGATATGTTTAATTGTTTCAAAATTTGAAAGTCGTCTTTCAATCCAAAATATATTTTTGGTTCTATTAGATATGTCATTTAGTCATTAGTGTCATTAAAATATTTATTAGCAAAATCCTATAATTTATAGTATGTATATTATGTTAATATATTATTACATTATATTATAAATATGATTGATATGATATTTCTCCTTTTATATATTTTTTTAACAAACCAAAAATAAATATATTTAAGAAATGTTATAAACACAAGAAGTGTTTAGAGAAAAACAAAATAAATTTTTCAATATTTCTACTGTGTGAGCAAAACAAAACAGAAATAAAAATAATATATCAAATTAAATTTTTCTTTAGTAATATAAAGAATATATCCAATTTGCATAGCTAGTTATATACTAAAATCTCATAAAATTTAATTATTTTGTTACATCACTCTCCTCTTATAAGTTTAATTTGAAATTAATGATATGGCTTATAAATTTTTAATTTTTATTATCGAATATTTAAAATTGATTTACAGGACAATGTATTCTCGTTAAAATCATTTTGAAATGCTTCGTTATTATGTGTATAAGTAGTAATGAATATGAATGAAGTGTCAATAATTCTGTAAAAAATCAAAGAGAAAATGAAGTGGATAAGAAATTTTTGTATCCATGACGTTTGCTCTGTTGACATAGGCGACGCAAATTGGTATGCTCTATGCATTAGAATGGTATGATGAATGAAATGCTATATAAACTATTTTTTGTAAAAAAAAACAAGGAAAACTCTTTCTTGTAAAAAAAAAAAAAGGAAAATAAAGGTTGGTCTAGTAATGAATTGATTTATATTTCACAAGGACGGATTTAATTTTTTTTGTCAAGCGTGGAGAGTTCAATTGTCAATCATCTATAAATATATACATAAAATGTCTTTGAACTTTGAAATTTGCTACAACTTTGAGCCTTAGCAGCCCCGAGGAGCCAAATTATATATATAAAAAAAAGTATATAAAGAGTAAATCTTAAAATATATAATAATATTATAAATGAAAGAGAAGGAGGTGTTCTGCTGTTCCCTTTAGCGATGGTGTGGAGTGTGGACGCGTGTCTATGGTCTATGTGAAAGCGGCACGACACTTGTTTATCTTGGGGCAATAACTCGGGGGCTCCGATAATTGCGGGTAGTCCAAATCAAAGAGGTTTTGGTAAGAATTTTACTCTGAGTAATTTACTTTTAAAAATAAAATTAAATAAGTAATATTAATTATTAATAATTAAATAAATTATTGATATTATATATATAATTAATTATGAATAAATAAAATGTAATAATTGATTTATGTTATCAATTTTTTATTTAAAAAAGACAAACTCTAAATTATATATCATCTCTGTTCTCTAATTATAAATCTTTTTTTTTTTAAATATATAAGAAAATATAGATTGTAAAATAGTAAAAAAATATTTTTATATATGAACATATTTAATTTAACTTTTCATTTTTTATGATAAATTAATATTATTAATAACGGATGTGTTTGATAAAAATAATAAATGAATTCTAAAAAATTATATATGTTAATTTAATAAATTATTTTCATTGTCCAATTGTGGACCACTCTCATTAATTGTCTTTTAACATTATAGATTAAATCCATTAATTTTTATTAACTTAATTATTTTTATATAAATAATAAAAAAATATTATTAATGCTAATTTATTTTTATTAATTATTATTGTCACTTAAATCAAGTTACCATCCATTGATCTAAGAGCATTTTTAATAGGGTTATTTTAGCTCTTAAGGCATTAAAAGAATGGATGTCTGTGGATGAATGCAGCTCTGGAGGCAATCTCTTTTTATCTTTTGCAGACACATTTACTGAATTATTTTAAAAAATATCCACGATATTGAAATATAATATTATAAATTATTGCTAAAATTTATGTTTTTTGGTCAATAATATAAATAAAATTATAATATATTTAATTTAAAATTTGAACAAAATACATTTTTATTTTTATTTATTTATTTATTATAGATAAAAATATTAGTATTTAGTAAAAATTATTGAGTTAGGAAATCAAATTATTATTAAATACTAATATTAAAAAAATTATAATTACGGTATTCGCTTAAACAACCAAATCAAAAAATAATTTTATTAATAAATTTAATTTGAATGTATAATAAAAAATCAAAATCCATCAAGTGACTAATGTTATCAATCAAGTGATTAATGTTATAAGTAATTTTAGTAAATGTCAAATATTATTAATAATTTAATGATTATAATTAATTATTATTATTAAATCACTTTACATTAATATTGTATATAAATTAAATTATTTATTAATTAGTATCATTTAAAAATATATCAAACAATCAAAGATATAAATTTTAGGTTGAGCATACTATTTTTAAAACAATTTATAAACATTGAAAAAAGGTTAAATACACACTTTCTAAAATAAATTGTCTATATTTAATTCATTAAAATGTATATTTAAAGCTCTTATTAGCACTTGCCAATAAAAAATCACCATCCGTGTATGCTCCAATTAGTGTACACTACTTTCGGGCTATTGCAAGCGGAAGTTGCATAACCTCCTGTTTCGGAAAAAAGAACTAGAATATTTTTATTATTGAGAGCATGATTCTTTTTTAGAAAAGAAGAAAATGAGCTATTAAAAGCCTTTTGTTAGCAATTTGTATGAGATGATGAGTCAATCAGCTTGTGTGGATAGGAAAATACAAAAAGAAAATGTTGGACCCAAATAATTGTCTGTTTGTGGGCCAATATGGATATCCTGATGCTATCACTTTACTTTTACTTTTACTTTAGCTAGATAGACTATACTTGGGAGTTGGGAACGCCTTCACTCTCAATTCTCTTTGCTGTCTGAAGAGAGTAAAAAGTAAGACAAATATTATATCAAAAGTATATAGAAAAGTTTAAAAATATAAGAAAAGTTTGTGTTTAGTTTTTTCAAATTTTAAATTTATTTTTTTAATGTAAACATTTTTCATTTGTATACATAACAAACATACTTAGTTAACATGACTAAAAAATTAAGGATAATTATTTATAAAATAAAAATTCAAAAGTAAATTCTAAGTCTCGAGAGACAGAAAATATATATTAAATATTTTTTTATCATAAATATAAATTAAAATTAAAATATATTTTATCTAAATTTTACATCACACACATATTGATTTTGTTTATAGGCATAATTGCAGTATTGGCCCCCTATTTTACCTAAATTGTGAAATTAGTTCTCGTATTTTGTTTTTCCTTAGTTTTGATCCTCAAATAGAATTTTGGTCCAAAATTTGATGAAATTTTAATTTTTAAAGTCGTATTACACTATTTATGATCGTATATTTCAATACAATTGTTGAAAATGAGATCTTGAGACATAGTGTGACTTAAATAAATGCAAAAGAAAAAGAAATTTTGTGAAATTTTGGACTAAAATTCTGTTTTGAAAACCAAAACTAGTGAGAAACAAAATGGAAAGACTATTTTCGCGATTCAGCTAAAATAGGAGACCAAAAATGCAATTAAACCTTATTTATATTTATAATCAAATGAAGTATTTATGAATTTTATATACACAAAATAAGGAATCATAAATTGAATAGGTGAATGAAGTTGAGGGTACTAGGGAGTAGTTGTGTTTCTCATCTATTTTACAAAATACTAATAATATCAATTACTACTTTTTTCATCTTTTATAAGTGTGACTTTTATTTATTTCATTCACATTAAAAAATAATTATAAATAAAATATAAAAAAAATATTTAACTTTTAACATGTTTATCACTGTTATAATACAAAATAAACTTGATGACGTAAAAGTAATATATTTAGTTATAATAATAGTATGAGAAAACTTCAATTCTTTGATTTAATATTAAAAAAACAAATAATTGAATTTGTATATTAATACTGAAGGGAAACTAATATAAATTATTTTATCAATGTAATGAGTAAGAAGATCTTCTTTAATTTAGATTTATAATCATACATTCATTCTATGATTATACGGTCGCTGGCTGGCTCCAAAAAACAGCTCGCGCCGAGAAAAGAAACGATGCGTTTGGTCGAGTCAATGAATTTAACTGTTTATTTATCTCGTTTTTCTAGGCAAAGAAAAAAAAAAAAGCATTATTTCTTTCTTTCGTTCATTTTGTGCTTTATTTATTGTCTTTATATCTCAGAACCTCTTTCTCTCTCTCTCTCAACGATGCAAGTTTTGCAGAACCGATCAACGTTTTTCAACCACGGCATTTCAACGCATCTCAATACTTTTGCGCCTGATCGCTACTCTTAACCTCTTTTTGTTCCATTTTCAAGTAATTTTTCTATTTCTTCCTATTTCTTCGCATTTTCAACCAACTTCCAATTCATTTAACTAACTAACGAACTCATTGACATAACCGTTATTATAATTTCGTTTTTCTCCATTGCATTGTACACATAACCTGAAGGTGTACATTGCAATCTCTTTTCATAATAAAAATGCTATAGCAGCGTTGGAATTAGCGCCGTTAATATTTATCATTGTTGATTCGTTTTCTAATTTAGGATTTTGTTGTAACCGAAGAAACCATTTCGTGAAGAATTAAATTGAAGCAAAACGTGTTGTTGAGGAATCCCGTTTTGTCTTAAATTGAAGAAATTAAGGTTGATCGGAAGGAACAATGTCTGGTCGGAGTGAACACCAAAAATCCGTTCCCCTTTCGGTTCTCTTGAAGCGTGAATTGGCGAACGAGAAAATCGAGAAACCTGATATGGTAGTTGTTTATGGCCAAGCTAGTGAGAACAAGAAAGGAGAGGATTTCATTTTACTAAAGACCGAATGCCAAAGAGTTGTGGCAGATGGTGTTTCTACCTATTCTGTTTTTGGGGTATGTTTCTTTCTAAATAAATTCAACAAATCATGCTTTTTTTTTTCCCATGTGATGGATTGTATTTTAATTGATCAGCAAATATTTGTGCGATTGGGGGGTTTCAAAAGTCAATGTGTTTATGTCTTATGCTTTTGGCATGGCATGATGATTGAGAAAAGTAAATGATTGGTGAAAAGAAACTGAACTACTATGTTGTTGACTTACAAATTAACTTAAATTTGATTCTATGATTTATTTGCCTTTTAGCTCATTGCAGATTTAAATGGTCTATACGCGAAATAATTTAGTGAATTGTGTATAATGCTTCTATTTAAATGGAGGGCCATATTGCTGAGTTATTTTTTAGAAAGCAACTGAATTGTGATTTCTCCTAATTCACTTTTTTTAGTTGGTTATCGAGAATGGTGTGGCCTTATAAGCGGTGATGAATAATGCCATATCTTTCTTTACTTGGGTATGTTTTTTTTCTCTTGTTGCATTTTCTGATGCAGAAAATTTACAGCTATTTGATGGACACAATGGATCTGCTGCTGCTATTTATGCCAAGGAGAATCTTCTGAACAATGTTTTATGTGCCATTCCTCCAGATCTCAACAGAGATGAGTGGGTAGCAGCATTGCCGAGGGCTTTGGTTGCTGGCTTTGTAAAAACGGATAAAGATTTTCAACAGAAAGGTATGGCTAATAATTACATGATCTTGCCTCCATTAAATATTTGTTTATGAGGCAAGTTCATAAATTCCATCTGGAATTTTTCATATGAATAATGTAATAATAGTTATCAAAGTAACTTATTTCCAATTCTCAGAGTAAAAATTTAAAGAATAAAGGAAGAAAAAAAACAGGTTGATGCATGTTGAACATGTTGGTATTGTGAAACCTTGATAATATTTTTCTAACCTCTGTTGGTGTCTGCGACTTGCCCTGTTCTTTTTTGTCTGTGTAATTCAGAATGTCAAAATTATGAAAAGTTCATAAATTCTTGTACCTCTGAATTTATGAATTTTTTGTTATTTTTTTCTTAAGGTATATGTTGATATGCAAATTTATTATCTTCACTTTTACAGCAAGGACATCCGGAACAACTGTAACCTTTGTGATTATAGAAGGATGGGTTATAACAGTTGCATCAGTTGGTGATTCCCGTTGCGTACTTGAACCTTCTGAAGGTGGGAGTCATGACTTGTCAGCAGATCATCGACTAGAAACCAATGAAGAGGAGTAAGTTTTTAGTGGAATATTTTGGTGAGCAACTGTCTGGAATTGCTCCGTTACATTGAAATAAAGTCTCATCCTTCCTTTTTCTTCCACAGGAGGGTGCGCATCACTTCTAGTGGAGGTGAAGTTGGTCGGCTAAATACAGGTGGAGGTGCAGAGGTACATTTCCATTAAGCTTATCCCTTTTTATCTCTGATGGTATTGGCCCAAGAAAAAACAAGAAAAACCACTACTACTAAAATCAACAAAGCAATGGCTTGTAGAATGGGTTTGATGTCTCTTGTAATACTATTTTTTATTTCCTTTGTATACAATGCTTTAAAAGATAAACTACATAAACAGATAGTCAAAAGTAAATTAGGTCAGTCGTACCATAGAGAATCAAGAGGCTAGATAATTGATGCTAGTAATAGGATAATGTCTTTTTACTTAAAGTACTTATCATATAGGTCTAGGTCATTAAATTTTATAATCTTTTAAGAAAATTGTTTACACTTTTGATGTTGTACTGGCTATATTTGATAATATTTAGATTATCTCCTGTCATGATTCGCTAATATTTTTGTAGGAGAAATTTGTATTTGTATCAAATTTATTTTCTTGACTAGGTTAATGACTGTTATAGGTTGGTCCGTTGAGATGTTGGCCTGGTGGCTTGTGTCTCTCTCGATCCATTGGTGATATGGATGTTGGCGAATTTATTGTCCCTGTACCATATGTAAAGCAAGTGAAGGTAGGTCAATGATATCCCTTGCACATGCAGCAATATAGGGCTTATTTTTGTTTCATGTTGTTTTAATCTCTGTATCACAGTTACAGATAGCTTCTTTACAGCAATATACTGAATACTTTTTAGCCCTAACCTCTTAGGAAATTGACAAGACCTTTTTGTCTTAATTATTCTAATTCCTTTTGTTTCGGTTTATACAGCTTTCCACTGCTGGAGGTAGGCTTATTATCTGCAGTGATGGAGTCTGGGATGCTCTAACTGCAGAAATGGTCCTCGATTGTTGTCGTGGCATGTCAGCGGAGGCTGCCGCACCACATATTGTAAAAGTATGCTCGATAGGCATCTTTTGAATAATCTTTGAATCTTCTAGTTTCACCTTGGCACAAATGTCACTTATGTGTTAACTTATTTCAACCGCTCCTGTGCTTTTTCGTTCTTCAGGAATCTCTGCAAGCAAAGGGACTTAGAGATGACACAACCTGCATCGTGGTTGATATATTACCCCAGGAGAAGCCACCTACTTCTGTACCAACACTAAAGAAACCGGTAAAAGGAATGTTGAAAGCCATTTTTCGCAAAAAATCCTCTCAGTCACCATATATTGAAAAAGAATACATTGAGCCAGATATAGTACAGGAACTATACGAAGAAGGATCTGCTATGCTTTCAGAAAGGTTTGATTATGTTATTAGCATTGTTAACGTTTGCATCTTGCTCTCTATTTGTATCTCTTGACATGGAAACATCTTTGTCCGAGCTGCAGGTTTGAAACAAAATTTCCACTCTGCAACATGTTCAAGTTGTTCGTGTGTGCAGTGTGTCAAATAGAGATTAAACCTGGGGAGGGTATTTCAGTACATGAAGGTACGGATAAACCAGGAAAATTGCGTCCCTGGGATGGACCTTTCCTTTGTTTAAGTTGCCAAGAGAAGAAAGAAGCCATGGAAGGGAAACGAACATCAGGTTTTTGATAACTCTTCCTCATTTATATATCCATTGATGCCTTGAGTTGTATGTGTCCATAATTTAATTCCCTCCTTTAATTTATTGCTTTCAGATAGAGTAAGCAGTGGAAGTGACTAATGAATTATCATGTACATATGCATTTTGAGAGTGACAAAGATTGTTCATATAACGCGAATGTCAAACTTCCAAGCGACTATGACTCCCTTTATTTCCTCGGGGGATTCTCAGAATACGAATTCATTTTGAAATCTTCTTAGATTTTTCATATGGATTTTCATGTGTTTTTCAATGTACAGAGACAGGAGACTAACAATAGCCAGCCTGTTAGAATATATCTGTGACTTGGAAATGTGGATATGAACCACACAAGCGTGTCCAAAGGTTCTGTTAAAAGTTGGAATGCACAACATGATGTCGGAGGTGATTCATTCTTTGTCTTATATTCCTTTTTTGTTTCTAGATCCGTTCATTTGTATATGGATCTTGTGACGGATCTTGTCAAATCACAAAATGAATTTTAATTGGAAGAACCCTTGCTGTATTACGCAATAAGAAGTTTATTTAGACATCACAGACCAATTCCACAAACCCAGTAATAGATTAGACGTACATTGAGCCTTCTGAATGATTTATTGTTGCAGCATCACATTTTGTTTGTTCCTTTTACCAAAACGAATATTATCATTTTGTAGTATAAATGACCAGAAATAGTGAATGTTTCTTACTGCCCAGTTTCCTTGTTTTTCTGGATCTGTTAGATGCACAATTAGGAATAATGGCATGGGATTATTTATATAAAAGGTATCACTAGTGCATACGCAGCACAAACATTACCTATTTTTTTTATGGATAAACGTCACTGTCAGTGGTTAACTTGTAAGGAGAGGGAAATATTAGTAACAAACAATATTGTCTCTTTGTAGAGGAGTTACAATTAGAATTTAGAAAATAAAAAGTAACGCAGAGGAGATTAGATTAAACTTTAACCGGTCATGATAATAATTATACAACTATTTTTGAAAGAGTCTAAAAAATAGATTTAAATATATATTTGATTTTTATAATTATAATTTTTTATTTTTATTTTAATGTTTGTAATTTTTTTTTTGTTAAATTCATGCAAATATAGTTTTATTTTAAAATAATCCCTTCATGTTATTTTTATTATAAAATTTATAATGATATTATAACATAATTATATTTTGACTCAAAAAATAAAATATAATTAAATAATAATATTTTTTTAAAATAAAATTAATCTCAAATATTTCGGTCTTCTTTTCTAAAGAAACATAAATCGCAAATTCTTCTTGATTATTAGGTCTAGGATTAGTACTTGGACTTTCTTATATGTCATTTCTCTTTCTACAACTAAATTATATTTCGATTTTTGGATTTTTTTTATTTACTCCTTTAGAATCTCTTAATTTCTACGTCAACAAGAAAAACTCTAATCTAGAGTCAATTCATTATCCGAGAGCTAATTCTAGAACTCATTATTGTTCAATAAGTATCACCAGACGAAGAAAAAGATTATAATAATTATTACGTTTTAATCGTATTATAATTTTTGTAACAAAAATTAGATAGAATAACTATTTTAAAATGAAACTATATTTAGTAAAATGTTAATCAAACCAAAAAAAACTTACCATTACCAAATTAAAATATATATATAATTGCAAAGAACAAAAACATATTTAAACTAAAAAAATATAAAAGACTAAAACGAATATTTAATAAAACATAAATAACCAAAATTATATTTAAGCCTAACAAATATAAATTGATATTTGATTATTATTATTATTATTATTATTATTATATACAAAATATTCTTTTAAACATTTGTATCGTAAATTTTATAGCATTATTTTTATAAGTTATGATTTGTTTTAATCATAAATGATAAATACTATAAAAGTTCAATATTAAATTATTTTACACTAATAATTAATCATAATTTGCAAACATATCAAACAAATGTATAATATCATTTTTTTAATTTTTTTTATTTGATTTTTTTGTGAGTCTTTAATTATCAATGTAACATATATATGTATCTTGAGATATATTATAGATTAATAACTGATTATATCTGCAGTTTTAGGTGCATACAATTTTACAGCAAAAAATAACTTTCTATATGCCATGTTTTGTTTTAATTATAAGCATTTACCAAGGCATTAATTATAAACATTACATTTTTGAAGTTTATAACCAAGATATTAAATTGTTTAATATGACGCGCGACTAAAATATATGCAAAGTCGTTTTTAAACAATTCTCTTCTAAAACCAAAAAAGTATATTCAAAGTTTTGGAGAAAATTAAATCATTTCATTTGAAATAAATAAAATGATTTTAAATACTATATTGAATTCTAGTTCTCTCGTCTCGAACTCTATTTCGCGGCCACCGTTGGCGTTCTGCACCCAAAGCTCATCTTTCCCAAACACTTCTATTCTTTTATCTCTTTATGCGATCTCCCCTCCTATTATCTCATTGTGCTTCTTATTTGTTTGTGTGTGAAGCTCTAAAATTTGTCTTATTTACGTGACTTATAAAAATTATATGAATTGGAATTTTAATATTTT
The DNA here is from genome assembly GCA_037974875.1 of Cicer bijugum. NCBI lineage: Eukaryota > Viridiplantae > Streptophyta > Magnoliopsida > Fabales > Fabaceae > Cicer > Cicer bijugum. The sequence continues at coordinate 12,883,041 of JBBPBT010000685.1, forward strand.
TTTAATTTGTCAATTATATATAAATTATGTGAAGCTCTAACAAAATTATATAATTTTTATAAATTTTAATTATAATATTTTAATTAATATTTATTATTTTCTAATATTTTATATAAGATCTGATACGGTTTATACCGATACCTACTTAACCTACCCCAAAATTTTGTAATATCGTCATAATTTCTTTTCCACATTCTTAACTATAAAATGAACTTCAAAAGAAAAAAAAATAATTAGTTCACAGTAAACTATAGTTTGTTTACACTTATTAAAAATGTTATCGTAAACGGCATGTTTTACACTAAATTGAACTTTTTATTTTATTTTTCAGTTTATAATTTATATTTTTATTATAAATGAGATGATATAATTACTATTAAAAATTAAGTGGATAATTCTGAATTCAAATTAAAATATAGTGTATAACCTAATAATATTGATATTTATCCTTAAAAATAAATTTGAATCATTAATTTATATTTTTTAATGCATACCATAAACAGCAATTTACGATTAACAAATATATTTTTTGTTCACGGAGAACTACTATTTGAAGTGTATATTTGAAGAAATAAGCATCATAAATGACTATTTACTGTGGACAAACAAATATTATTTATAAAAAAATAATAGTTCACGACAAATTTACTCAGACAAAAAAACACAAGAGAATGATAAATACTGAATTGTGGGGTAGGAGTGTTAAGTATGGGAATGGGATACACCTATAAATCTTATAAAGATTATGTTATATATATTGGGTGTATATTTCCATAATTCTTTCTAGCATATTTCCGTGTTATCTTGGACTTTTACATGTGACGCACATGGCTAACACACACGTTCAACAAAGCTAAGTACTTCTACATCGGAAATTATTTTTATTCCTCAGGTTTTAGAAAACTACATGTGTTCGTTTCACACTGTTTAAAATTGTGTTTTTGTTTAAAAGGTACTCTTAAAATAAATGTGAGGATAGAAAAAGAAGCTTCCAAGTACACCTACGTCATACTTAAGAGTTCGATTGTATTATTTGTTGATCTTGTTTACACACAGATTTAGGTAGATGGATTGAGCGCCTCCCTCTCTCTCATGTAAAATTACCTAGATATGCTTTATATTAATTTATAATAATAATAATAATAATTTATTATACATATATTATTCAACTATTATTACATATATTACGTACTATTTAATATTATTTAATAATCATCATGTATCATATTATTTATTTATTTATACATTATCAACTATTATGTTTTATTTTCTTAATTAGAAAAATAACAATTGTAATTTAATTCTATGTAAAATTTATTATTAATTTTCATTTGGCCCATTGTTCGATGGATTTATGGATCTATTTCAGTATAGAGCAATTGTTGTAATTCCATTCAATGATTTGCATCATTGTTTTTAGGTATGTCCACACATACGAGATGAAGCTGCAATCATATTTTCTTAACGAATTCTGAGAAAAAATCACAGCTAGTTAAAATGAAAAATAAAAATGTGGAAGGGAAAGTGTAAAGTGAAATGATCTATTATATTAAAAATTTAACTTATATATATAGTTAATATAAAATATTACATGTACATTTAATAATATCTCATTATTACGCCACTTTATTGTAGTTCATAAAATTTCTCTACAAGTATCTTTGTGATGAGATATAACTAAATGCATGTATAATAAAAAAGTGAACCATCAATTAAACTCTTAAATTAATTGACCCAAGGTTATTGTTGATGTGCTTGCTCTTTGACTATTTGTCCTAAGACTGGCCAAATTTATTGGAAAAAATGGATTGATCAAAGATATTAAATGGCTAATATGAAAGACAGAAAATAATTTGTTAATTTTGTCACAAAAAAGGATCTCTATGTTGTTCGATCGTGAAATATTTGTTTTATACCACGTTCTCTTTTATATCTCTCCGGTCACGAAAAGCAAAGATGAAAAAGTTTAGAAAACAATTATTATATTTGAGCAATGAAAGTGGTGAGGATGCTTCAATCCAACCAAATAATGGCTCCATGATTAAGATGTTGACCTTAGCCATGCATATACAAAATTCCTTTCAATGGACCACTCTCGTATATGCACGTGTGTGTGGGTCTATTACCACCCCCACAACCTATATAGCTACTACAATAAACCTATTTTAGTTGTTGTATATTGATTATCATTTATAGGTAATTGTATATATTAATATCTTAAATGCAATAGAGTTATAATTGACGGTAACATTTTTTGTCATGAATTTTAATATTGTTTGTATTTTCATGATTGAATTCAAATTAAAAGAGACTCAATATCCATTTCATTTAAACGTTTTTGTATTCTCAATAAATTTATACATACATGATGTAACTATTTTTCTTCATTCGCATGTCTTAGATTTCAGTCAAAATATATGTATTTGTGGAATTACATACATGTATACATATATAGTGAGAGATTTAGATAGGGTGATATATATATATATATACACACTAAGGAGTTGGGGCTCACAATCACATGACATTCCCCCTAAACGACATTAGTCGTTCTGTTTCATTGAGCTTTCGTGCTCATCAATTAATAATTTGTGAATGGGTGAAGTCAATCATTCCCAACAGCTGGACGATCACTGATGCTCCTCCTGCTCCTACTCTATTCCTTTTCTTTCAAATTAAATAATTCACTTTTAGTATTTAAATTTTAATTTAACTTATAAATGATGAAATTGTTAAGTTGAATTTCACATGTAAATTTTTTATATTAGTTATTAAAAATAAATAAATAAATTATTTGCATTTATTTGGGTGATTATACTTTATGCTGCTTTGTATATTCCTTCCAACTAGGATTTGTTTGCACAGTGGTGCATTATTTTAGGATATCTTTTGGATTATTACATACCTTTTTCTTATTGAATTGTACGTACTAATGGAATTGCACTTTTGGCATTTAATCCTCATCATCTCAATTTTTAAAACTACTCCCATTAATTTCTTATTTGAAATTTAAAGATAATACAAAAGATGATGAAATTATAGGTACATATATATTTTTTAATAAGTGAAAGATTTTAAAATTAATTTAATAGATAGTATATTTTAATAAATCACAATACTCCCTACTTTTAAATTATGATAATAATCTTTTTGGCGAAAATTTATAATAATCATCTATGAATACTTCTTAATTTCTCATAATATAATTGTCATCAATTCAAATAATTTGATCCCTATTTCATTTATATAATATTGGATTGATTTTTCATTTTATTTCATTACAAATTCATTTTTATTTTGTCCTATAACTTTATGATACAGGTAATCAAAGAATTGTGTAACTTTGGTGCACATTCAAGATTGAACTCAATTGAAGTTGAATTGTATTTTTTTAGTTTGTTTTAAATAGTCTAGATCTCTTTTGTAATTCTTGTTTGTAAATAAATGTACATCACAATCACATGGAATGATGGAAACTTCATTCTCTGAAAAACCATATCATTGATTGGGAAAAAACATCCAAAAAAATTGAGTGGAATCTGCCATGCCAATCGCGTCTACCTTTAGTAGCCAAATTTGGAGTTTTGTGAGCTCATTTCCAAACAAAACCAGCACAACAATTGCTGTTGGACTTGACATGGACCCAACTAAACAAATTAACCAAACTTCTTCTTAACACACAATCTAATCTCACCCCCACAACACCCTTCTCTATACATAATTACAATGTAAATCAGGGTTATAAATGTCCGTATACAATAATTGTGATTGCAACAAATTCATAAACAATCAATTAGATACTATATATGATGCTGATCTAAATTAAATATTCAAGATTATTTGAATAAGATGATTCAAGTCTCTTTTAATTTAATTAATGTCTTGAATCTGAATCATGTCCAAAAAAAAAATAGGATAGTGTTAAAACTTTTAAGAGATAATTTTGATATCTTTTGTAGTTCTACTTTACTTTAGACATTATTTTTTCTCAATTGCACACAAAATTTACACACACATAAAAACACAACTCAAATTAGATAAAATATCTTACCACTTAATCTAATCTTATAACATAAACACTAGAGAAGTTATAAAAATCCATTTCTATAAATTTTTTAAGCTTATTTCAATAGTTTTTTATTTTTTTTTTTTATAAATAAACTAACTCATATGAAAACATTTTAATCGCATGTTATTGACCTAGATTGGCTATAGCTGTTGTGTGGTGGTCCAACACTGTTGAAAACTATTAAATTAAAAATTGAGAAAGTTTATCTCTCTTAACATTATAGTTCTTAATTATGTTAACCATAGAGGATCCATTTTTTTAACAATTCACCCTAAATACATCTTAATATATCCCTGTAAATATAATAATAATAATAATATTTGATTAAACACTTGAAAAAAAATTAGTTTTCAAATGTCTCTTCTTTTTCGTTAATTGGAGAAAAGTGATTTGAAATTATTTTTAGTCTGAAATTATCTTTCTAATTTATTTTTTCTTTTCTTTGATTTAAATAAGTAGTTTTTATATATATTTAGTTTTTTTCTTCTCATTTTGTTTGTAATTTTGTTGTTTGAGTGTGAAGTTTTATTTTGATGCGACGTTTTAATTTTTCGTCTTGTTTAACATATTTGTTTGTTCAATTAAAGAATCAACTTCGATCTAATGCACATTCAATCAATGACTTTAGTATCGTCAATGTTACAATTTCAGATATAAGTATTTTAGACAAATCAATTCTGTCATATATATAGATTTTATCAAAATTTTAGATATTTTATCGTTTTTTACTATTAACTTTAGTATTATAAATTTATTGTAGATTCAATTTTTTTTAAACGACTTTGAATTATATTATTATTAATCAATATAATTTTAGTAAATGAATATTTTTTTTTAGTAATATATAAATCAATCAATTAATTAATGCAATGCAATGGCTAATGTATTAAAAAAAAGGCCGTACCAAGTCCAAATAGAGTTATGACAGGGACATTCCCTTTCCTTGTTTTCAGGTTCTCTTATCCCTCCTAGTCCTAGAAACCTTTCTCAACATCCATACAACAAACACAAATTCACAACACCTAATTTCCATCTCTCTCCACACCAAAAAGAAAAAACATTATAGAGAGCCATACAATTTCAAACACACTTCATAAAATCTTGTCACTCTTTCAAGACAAAAAAAAAAAAACCTCAATACCGTTATGGAAACACAACTAGAAAAACAAATTGAAGGAGAAAAAAACAACCATTCAATCCAATTATTAGAGTCCCCAAAACACCCTTCTTCATCACCCTCTTCTTCCTCTTCACCTTCTCATGAATTCTCCTTCACAATCTCTCTTCACTCTTCTTCCACAACAATCCATGACAAATCCAAACCTCAACCTTCTCCTCCTCTTGCACTTGATTTATCACCAGCTGATGACATTTTCTTCCATGGTCATTTACTTCCTCTTCACCTCCTCTCTCACTTCCCTTCATCGCCTCGATTTTCGACTAATTCCATCGACAGTTTCACTCTCCCTATCAAAGATTTATTACTAGAAGATGAAAAGACAAGAAAAGACATTGGAAGCTGCAGCAACAGAGAACAAAACAACAATAACAGAACAAAGGAAGAAAATTACAACAAATCAAACAACAAAACTAGTAGTTTCTCATTGTTTGGATTAACAAAAGGAAATTCAAAAGGGTTTCATCAAGAGAAACAAAAAAAGAAACTTGGGTATGATATGATTCATGCATTGAAAAAATACTTAAGAATGGTGCAGCCACTAGTACTTTTCAGAGGAAAAAGAGAGAAAAATCGATTCCATGGAGAAGCTTATTCACGTTCAGGGAACTTAATAAGAAAAAATAAGCCAGAAGTAAGAGGAAGTAGAGGAGAATATTCAGCACCAGCTTCAATGAGAGCATCACCAACAAATAGTGGACTTTTGCTTGCAACAAGTGCTGCTAATAATAATGATAGTACCATGGAAGAGTTACAAGCTGCTATTCAAGCTGCAATTGCTCACTGTAAAAATTCTATTGCAAAAGAAGATAAGATCAATTGTTGATATAGATAATAAATGGTAGATATATATATATATATATATATATTTTTTTTTTTTTGTTCAGAATTGTATTGTATTTACTGTCATAGCTTTCATTTTTTATGTTTTTGTAATGTTTAATTTACAAATGAAAATTTATCTCTGGTTACACTTGAATAGTATTAAGTTAGTTATTATTTTTTGATAAAATATAAACTAAGCAATATCATTAATAAACTTTATATGTTTAGTTATTTCATTAATCAATTAGTTTTTTTGGGTACAAGATAATAATAAATTATTAAAAAATATTATTAATATAAATTATGGTCTGTTGAATAATTGATGAATATATATTAGATCTTGTCTCTAAGTTGAACTTTCTATCAATTCCAATAAGAGGTCCTTTATTGTATGTACTTCAAATTCTTTCATTTTGTTAATAAATCCATAATACATATTGGAACGTAGTTAATCAAATCCGTAATAAAATCAAAACTAAGCAATATCATTTATATATATGTGTGTGTATATTGTCAAAAGCAAATCTAAGCAGTATAATTAATAATCAAAT
>JBBPBT010000685.1:12924090-12956362 GCA_037974875.1 Cicer bijugum
ATAAATTAAAATATATTAATCGTATTAAGATATTATAGTTACATATTAATATTTTAATAAAAGATAATTAATATCTATTTTTTCTTATATATTTTGCGTGTGTATATAATGTTTTAATAATTTTTTTGTTAATATCTAAATCTTATTGTATTAAGATTTCTTACTTATGATTTTGCTTTTTTTAGCAAATTTAAACGAAAAATATATTTTTTTTAAAGAAAAGGAAAAATATATATAGTATACTGTTTTTAGTGTGAAAAAATGTAATTATTTATTATACAAGTTAAAGTGTTAATATTATCCAAATTATGAAACTAGTACTAGCCTAAAATCGTAAAATAATGAGCATGATTGAAGGAAAAAGGGATTTGAATTTAGAGAGAAAGAGGGTTAAGTAGTAATAGAACAGAAGAGATGGATCTAATTTGCGTGTGATGAGGTAGGCTCCACTAACTCTGTATCTTTCTTTCTCCGTCTTTTTCTGTCTACTAATACTAATTTTAGCTACAATCTTTTTCTACCTCCGTTACACCCTAATTTTAATTTCATCCTCTAATTTTCTATTCACAATTACTATCAATCAAATCCCTTCTTTCAATTTTCCCCTTAATCTTATTCCTAATCAGGTATTTTTTTCCCTTTTCCTCTTTCAACGCTCTTTCTAGTTTCTTCTTCCATTTTTATCATTCAATTCCATTTTTTTTTTATGATCATATCAATAAAAACTGAAGCTTGATATGACATGTTTTTGTTTTACTCGCTTTGTTTTTTAGGGAAAGGAAACAGAGCTTGTGAATATCCTTTGTTTTTTGTTCTTCTTCCATTGATGTATTTTCTGAGCAGCCAACAGCATAGTATCCTTACAGATTGAAGCTGTTTGTTTTCAAAAAGGTTAGCCACTATAGAATTCAGATTGTGTAGTGTATAGTGTTATGTTATCTGTTTAATTTTTTTGTAGAAGAAAATGGAAAAGTTAATTCTGGGTTTCGAAATAGAAATATGCGGTGTTTATTTTCTATCGCAGTTTTTATTATTTAAATTACCAATTTTTAATTTTGCTGATTTATTATCCATTTCAATTTCAATACGAGAGTGTGTATTAAGAGAGAAAACCTGTGAGGTTTCATGTATGACCTTTGTTTCTTTAGATCAATAATCATGAACTGTAATCATTAAATCACTTTATAAGTGCAGTTATTTGTGGTTGGAACTTGGAGAAAAAAGAGCTTTTGTAACCAGATCTCTATATTTGTCAAAGGTTTTAAATTACTATCGCCAATATGGTTTTCTTATGACTTTGCAATCCTAATCGTGGACGTGACGTGGTCACCGAGGTCCTAAAATCCTTGACTTTGTGTCCAAGAAGCGGACCACAATTTAAAACTCGAATCATCTATCAACTTTAGAATGCTATATTTCATACATGTTAGCCACTCACATTCGGCTTTGAGTTACTCTATTTGTGAAATTATAATTTTATCCATAAAAAGTCTCTATTTGTCCTCCAAATACTGAAAACTTTGGAAACAGCATGGTCTCAGACCATTGGCTTACACATCGAAATAATTTCGTGTAACTTCCAAATAGAAACAATGTTTGTAAAAGAAAAATACCTAACTTGTAGTATATACAATTTAATTCTCAATTTGTGTCTTCTTCCTAGGAGCAGCCACCCCTCTAAAATTTGAAACTTGTACATTGCACTTTTTAATTTAATTCTGATTGTACTTTTGAAAAGCCTAATGTGGCTGTAATTCTCTTAGTTTTGGTTTTTTATATTCAACTGATTTTCATTATTAATATTTGTTTAGAGTTTAGCAGCTGTTAGCACACCCAAGACCTCCTTATAATGGAGGATGTTCAAGACAATTTGCCCTCTGACTCTACAAAAATTGCTGAAGAGACACCACTGGCAGAACATGATGAAGACATGTTGCCCTCTGAATCCTCTTCAAATTTTACTGAAGAGACACATTATGCAGAACAGGTTGAAGACAAGCTACCCTCTGAGTCCTCTCCAAATATTACTCAAGAGACATCAACGGCAGAACATGTTGAAGACAAGCTATTCTCTGAGTGCTCTACCAAAAGTACCGAGGCACCACTGACAGAACCCTTTGAAGAAAATACTGAAGAGATAAACCCACCATATAATCAATCTTCCCAAGAAATCCCAATTGCACTTAGCAATGGAAAAGAGGAGTCTGGCTCTCACTTGACAGTGAACGAGTTCCCTGAATTATCAGTGTTAATAAATTCTTCTGATGGTGACACTATAATACAAGATGAGGATGTTTCTGTAGATAATTCAGCGTCAATTCTAAATGATATGATGGATGTAACAGAAAGAATCGGGCAGCTAACTTTGGTTGAAGACTCTGAACTAAGTGCTACTGAAGATATATCTGACAGGTATGAATTGCAAGACGATGTTACCAATGTCGCTGCTGATAATGAAATTAGACTTTCGGCTTCCTCATCTGAAACAAAAGATTTTCAAAATGATCACAATGAAGTAAAGATGGTTGTTGGAGCAATTGACTCACCCACTCAAACCAAGCTGGTTGATGTAAAAAGAGGCCTTATTGACACCACACCTCCATTTGAATCTGTTAAGGAAGCCGTATCTAAATTTGGAGGAATTGTGGATTGGAAGGCTCATAGAATCCAGACTGTGGAGGTATATCTGTCTTGCATTTTTCTTCATCTTGTATGTGTGACCATTATTCTCAATTTACCTTCTTGACACCTCTTACACAAAATTTCAAATCCCATTACTCTCATTTCTTTTCAAGGAAAGAATTATGTTGACTATTGTGGTCGCTTCTTAAAGCTTATACAATATCTATTAAAAGACATGTACGAGGTAAATGTTGTTAAGGTGGAGAATAAAAGAGTAATACTCTTCAATATAAATTTGATTTGCATGTTGATGTTGATAATAATTATGTTAAATTAACTTCCAACCAAAGTCACCTTATAGGGCTAATCATACATTACAAGGCATGCACACATATAACAGAAATTTGACAATGTCATTTGCTGTAGATTCCGCCCATGCAAATTATGTAGCATATCAATCAAGTTTCGTTCACATAGGCCCTATGTGTCAAATTAGTTATCCTGGCATTTTCTTGTACACGTATTTTTCTGTCAACTTTTTCAAGAAGCAGCAAGGTGTATACTATATCTCAAATCTATGAAAGCAGAGTACCATACATGTTCTTTTGTGATATTAGTGTCAGACTGTCAGTAGGTGTTTACATACTTACATCATATTAAGTTGGAATTATTAAGCTCTGATGTGTTTTGAGCTTTAAGCGTGCTAAAGTTCTTTTGGAGATACTAATTGTAAAATACAAGGGAACTATGAACTGTATGTTTTTTTCCTTGCTTAACAAAACATTCAGGATAAATTATTTCCACTTTGACTTTGCATGTTTTTTCTGCTGGAACTATATAGCAAACTTAAGTTTTTATTTTACCGGATGTACAGAGGCGCACTCTAGTAGAGCAGGAACTTGATAAAGCAAATGATGATATCCCAGAATTCAGAAAACAAGCAGAGGCTGCTGAACAGACAAAAGTTCAAGTACTAAAGGAGTTGGACAGCACAAAGAGACTTATAGAAGAGTTAAAGCTGAACCTAGAGAGGGCACAAACGGAAGAGCATCAGGCAAGACAGGACTCGGAACTTGCAAAGCTCAGAGTGGAAGAGATGGAGCAAGGTATTGCAGATGAATCTAGTGTTGCAGCCAAGGCACAACTTGAGGTTGCTAAAGCTAGGTATTCAGCAGCTGTTTCAGATTTAGCAGCTGTGAAAGAGGAGTTGGAAGCATTGCACAAGGAATATGCTTCCTTAGTGACTGATAGAGATGAAGCTATTAAGAAAGCCGATGAGGCTGTTTCAGCATCCAAGGAAGTAGAGAAGTCAGTGGAAGATTTAACTATTGAATTAATTGCCACAAAAGAGTCATTGGAGACTGCTCATGCCGCACACTTGGAAGCAGAGGAGCAAAGAATAGGAATAGTTATGGCGAGAGATCAAGATTCTCTCAATTGGGAGAAGGAAATTAAACAGGCAGAAGAAGAGCTCCAGAGAATCAACGAGCAAATGTTATCTGCAAAGGATCTCAAATCTAAACTGGAAACAGCCTCTGGTTTGCTGCTTGATTTGAAAGCTAAATTAACTGCTTATATGGAATCAAAGTTAAAGAAAGAAGCTAATGAAGAACTCTCACGAGGAGGCCTTGAAGACCTAGAAAAGATGACACACGCTGAAATACAAGCAGCCGTGGCATCAGCCAGAAAGGAACTTGAGGAAGTAAAACTTAACATAGAGAAAGCAAATGCCGAGGTTAGTTGCTTGAAGCTAGCGGCTACATCTTTAAAATCAGAACTGGAACAAGAAAAATCAACTCTTGCCTCTATCAGGCAAAGAGAGGGAATGGCCTCAATTGCAGTTGCATCTCTAGAAGCTGAGTTAGACAAGACTAAATCAGAAATAGCTTTGGTTCAGATGAAGGAGAAAGAAGCCAAAGAGAAAATAACTGAACTTCCAAAGCAGCTACAACTAACAGCTGAAGAGGCTAACCAGGCTAATTTGCTTGCTCAAGCAGCTCGTGAAGAGCTGCAGAAAGTAAAGGCAGAAGCTGAGCAAGCGAAGGCTGGAGTAAGTACTTTGGAAAGCAGGTTACTTGCTGCTCAAAAGGAGATAGAGGCTGCCAAGGCTTCTGAAAAGTTGGCAATAGCAGCAATTAAAGCATTGCAAGAGAGTGAATCTAATAGAAGCAAAAATGAAGTGGACCCTTCAAGTGGGGTAACACTTTCTTTGGATGAGTACTATGAGCTTAGTAAACGAGCTCACGAGGCAGAAGAGCGAGCCAATATGAGGGTGGCAGCTGCTAATTCTGATGTTGAGATAGCTAAGGAGTCTGAGTTGAAATCCTTTGAGAGATTAGATGAAGTGAATAGAGAGATAGCTGCTAGAAGGGAATCCTTGAAGATTGCAATGGAAAAAGCTGAGAAGGCAAAGGAAGGTAAATTAGGTGTAGAACAAGAACTTAGAAGGTGGAGAGCTGAAAATGAACAACGGAGAAAGGCTGGTGAGTCTGGCCAAGGAGTGGTTAGCCAGAATAGAAGCCCTAGGGGTAGTTTTGAGGGGAGTAAGGAAGCAAATAATTTTGACAGGTCTCATGATGCAGCTAATCCTGCACATTACATGTCAAGTCCGAAGACCTATATGCATGCTGAAACTGATGAAGGTGGATCATCACCAGAATCAAGACATGGAAAAAAGAAGAAGAAATCGTTGTTCCCGCGGGTTTTGATGTTCTTTGGTAGAAGAAAAACACATTCAACCAAGTCGGGGTAATCCCAAATTGATATTTTAGGCATATTTATTCTACAGTTATCTTACCTCCATCTTTTGGAGATCTCGCAGTGACTTGAAATGCTGGACTACTCAAAGCTGTATTGAACCTGTTCAAGGTGATCGCTTTGTATATGGTTTGATTGGATTATACTCTCACTTGATGGATGAAGTAGTGTTGTCTGCTCTGTTTTATGAGGAAGTAAAATTAAGTTCATCTATGTTGGGACTTGGGAAAAGATAAAATAAGATGATTTTGTATTGTGTATAGTCTTCAGATATATTGAACCTTGGCTTCTGTAAAGATTTGTTTTGAGATTCGATTGAATGAAAGGACAAAAAAAATTCTAGTTTGTGGTTTGGGCACGTTGAATGGCATGGTATGTTGCACATTCGAAACTCATTATATTTGAGACGCTAGGAAGAAGTTTCTAAATGATTCCCAGTCACATTTCAAAAGGTGAGACTATTGAGGAATTTTTATTTTTTGATCGGCGGATGTTAGTATATAGTAATTAGTTGGGGAACTTATTGTTTTAATGCATGGAGTATACAACATAAAGGCTAAAGTCATAGATCTCTTAGATAATTTATTTATCTAGAGCATCCTTCATATCCTGTGCCATTAAGGGATGTGCAAGACATTTCAAAGCAGATCAAAATTTAAAAGCTGGTTTCTGGCAGGTTTGCTGTTCTGGATCATTTGATGCTACTGCTTTGATGAGTTGTCAATGACAGATTTATCCACTTTACTGTTTGAATTGCCTTGTTCTTATTCAACAATAAATATTAATTTTTGGAAATTCAATTTAACAATCCGATAATCTTTCATGACCTTAATTAACTTACATTGCATTATAAGAATGTTATCTTAGTAATTGTGGAAAAAAATGAAAAATAGTTCAGTAGAAATGATTTTTGGGTTAAACCTTGTCATGAGTTGCTTTGAGACGTTATATAAAATAAAAGTGAAAACACTGTAAGGTCATTTTCCAAAGCTGAAAGAAAGAATTTGGTTTTACGAATCAAGTATAAGTTCCATAAAACTAATACAGGTACTTCTCAAAAACTAAGAACTAGAACTTGCAAGGGTCTGAATAATAGTTTTATGCCATGGATTGGAGAGATGCTCCACAAGGTTATCAATTGGCCCAACATGTGTCACTGAAGCTTGTATAAAGATGCCAAGTATTGCCACCATTGCAAGTCGCCCTGTAACCAGAATATTTACAACTATGAAAACAGTCTTTGGAACACTATATTAATCAACAATAAACGAAAACTGAAAAAGGATACCGTTCTTGATCTCTTTAAGCTTCCAGTCATGAGCACTTTTAATGTCTCTAGCTAAGCCAAGAGGATTTAGCAGAGGACCCCCAGGGTACCTATTTGTTCAAAACAAGATTATATACCTTAACTAGTATTACAATAGTTAAAGAAAACACAGAATCAAATTCAAAAGTGTGTTTGCGTATTTGTGATATTATTGGAAATGGAAATACCCAGGTTCTAAGCCTTCTAGTGAAGCTTCCAATCCAAAGAAGGAACCGTCCTTAGCTTGAGATCCAGGATTAATGAAATCCATGTACCTTTTTGTTTCAGCAAACCTGTGCAAGTGAAATTGAAGAAATCGTACATTTAATAAAGGAGAATGAAATTATGAAACAGACTGAAATTCTACCCCATCAATAGTAGTTGAACAATGACGAGCGTTCCCGTGTTGGCAAGCTCGTATTTTACTGCACCAGCTTCAAACCAAACCGGTATCTTACTAATTCCTGCAACGCGAAGTAGCTGCACAGATTGCTAACAAATTTAGGATGAAATGTCCATCTGGTTGTACAGCTTCTCTTAATATTTTTAACTTTACCGGCAGTATTAAAGGCGAAAAATTTAGGAGAAGAGTTGTGTGACTCACATCTGTGACTAGAATTCCCAAGACACCAAGCATTGCAAAGCGAGCATGAACCAACTCTGCTTGCACATACCACTTTAAGCTTTCAGGATCCTCTCCAAGCCCAAGTGGGTCGAACCCATAATCCCCAGCCAGACTGAAAAAGGTTGCCCTTAATGTTATAAGTGCCGCCGGCATTAGAAGATGAGTTTAGAACCAAAATGCAGAGAGTGTTTAAGGGCTTACGTTCCATCAAGATAAGTTGGGGGATCTAGTCCTGGGAGCCATGTGGGTCGCTGTTCCGCTGCTGCACGAATTCGCCTATCAGGTGGGGCGGCTCCTACTCCTGTAGCAGTAGGCCGGAGCCAGGAGTGTCCTCTTGCTGTTAAAGATTTATCGACGGTCTTGCTATTGAATAAAAAGCATGGCTGAAAATTAAAGCTTCTTCCTATTGTTGAAACCATTGTTTTTCTGTTTGCCTGCACCTATCCGAGGACGACAGAACAAGGGTTCAAAATTGCTAATTTCACAGCCACATGTATATTATTTACATTGTTTTAGTTCACAGGAAAAGGGGAAAAAAAAACATGGGCCCACTTATCCAATGAGATCAGATAGTTGGATGATAATTGATTAACGTTCGCTTCTAAACCTCCACATGCAACCATTTTCTTCAATCTAGAAACAGCAGATTCACTGTTACAGTGCTACTCCAGAAATCAGAACTTTATGGTCTCCGTATTAGAAAAATAAACGAATTTGTACTTTCTGAGATATCTTATAACTTTTGCATACCTTTTAAAATTCATATTCATATAGTAGCTTAAAAGCCTAAGCACAAATAAAAGGTGGAGAGTGGAGATTTCAGATTGAGAAGGCCCTTACCACTAGGGATTGGTAATACAGAAAATGAAAAAAAAAAAAAAAAAAAAAAAAAAGTAATTAAAAGAAAAAGTAGAATCCTGGGACTAACAAGCATTAGCTTAAAGCAAAATAGAATATGCTAGTACACTTTAACATTCATAGCTGATTTGAATTCCCCATGAACTACACCTTAAACTTCCTACATACAATGAAAAGTTTAAAAATAAAACATCTGAAATGTCATTAATTAAAGCTAAAGGAGCTAACAATTAGGTCAATGGCTGTGACCCAAATTATCATCGCCTGTTGGACATGCTGAATGAGCTAACTTTCATTGGGGTAGCTATTACCAATGGAGCCTCAGGAGAATCAGTGACTGCAAACTTGTCATGCATAAATCGGCTCTCAACTATGGAATCATCCCTGAGGACAATCTTGTAGCAGTAGCAGCTCTTTAGACCCTGTTGGCTGCGGTAGCACTCATGAGAACCATCCTTGACTTGTTGAAAGTTCCATATCACACTGAACTTCCCCACTGTAGCTACTATATGTCGCTCCTGCCTCCCATTCTCTGTCACCTGAGCAACCAAGAAAATGTTATCATAAAAAAAAATGTATTTTCACAAAAATGGAGAAGGTGCAACAAAAACCAAAAAAGTCATTTCTCGGCAGATGTGGGTACAGAACGACCAAAATGTAACTGCAGGAAAAACACCATGCAAGACTACTATAATCTGTGTTTTCAACAACAGCAAACATGGCATTCACTAGAAAACCAATAAACAATAACACACTCAATGTTATGAATCCGCTATCTTGAGATCAGATATACTCTTACCAGGTATGTAAAGAACTTACATAGATTGAATAAAAAAACATATAGAAGAGAGTCAAGAGACTATTCAAATGAGATGCAAACAGATAAATTTTCCTTTCAAAGAGACCCAATGAAGAAAGGTTAGCTGCCCTATATTTTAGGAAAAGAAGACGGTGTAGTAGGGAAGGGTGATTAAAGCCCTTTGTAAGCAAGGTGGAAAAAGTGGCTTCATGTAACAACCTACATGTGGTAGAAATGAAGGGTTCAGTTTAAGAGGGAGGGAAGAAAAGCAGAAAAGTAGATATTAATGTGGGAAGATCCCAGGCCTCTCCAAAACTCTGGGGTATCTGTATTTTCTTTTCCTTTCTGTTTCAAGGAAGAGAGGTTCTACTTTTTTGTACAAACTTATGAATATTACCAATTTATCAAGAGCAGAATTTCATCAATAATAATGCAATACTGTTCAGCAATTTCTGGTCAGTTCTATGGATGCAAGATGCCGTTTTTGGCCAACAGATTCAATTCAAGAGCAATGGTTCAGTTTGCACAAAGAAATGTAGCATATGGCAGCAAGTTATAGAAAATAAGAGGTGAAGTTATTATTAGGTGGAAATATAGACTATATTACCCGTCTACTGGAGACGTTACCCAAAGTTATCAATTATAAATGGATATATTTACAATGGTATTTATGTGTTAATATCTCCTCATATTGCAATGTGAAAGTAACACATAAGTAAAGCACAAGATATTAAAGAGCATTTAAGGAGCGCATAAGAAAAACAGTTGATGCCATGATCATGATAATTTACTTCAACAGATGATGCCATCATTCTTAATTTGCAATACAACAGTTTAAACAATACTAAACAAGCATTCAGAAATTATATACTTACCCATGAAAACTGTGCATTATGGAATTTGTTATTGACACCAGCTAGATGAGAATCAAGAGGTGTCAGCTTCAGCAACCGTGGAGCAGCAATCCTATTCCCCATTCGTCCAGCAAAACCATTTTTAGTTTTTCCATCTTTATCAGTAAAGACGGTACAAATAACAACCAAGTAAGTATCAGTTGTGCCCACGATCCACTTGCCATCAAAAGTAACATCCACGTGAGTAACCGGCGAACCAAGTCCAGGAAAAGCTGTTTTTGCCATCCTCATAGAGTTAATCGAATACAGCCGAATCTTCCCATCCAAAGAACCAACAACAACAGAACCATCACCAGTTGTAGCAAAGCATTGAAAGTTTGTTCCTCTGGAGAATTGATGACCCTGTGCCCAATTCAACACGGGTGTATTCATATTACTGTTAGAATCAGCAAGATTCTGAACTATTCCATGACGGTCACGCATATCCCATCTACAGAGCCTGTTATCATCCAATCCAAGAAAAGTTGAACCCAAAGGATCCAATTGAGAACCTTTACTATCATTAGTAATATCTCTCATTGTAATCTCGGTGCCATCCTTACCAAATCTCCATTCTGTCACAACCTTACCAGTCTCAATATCAAGCTGGTGAAGCCCTGTTGAATGAAGTTTACCTTCAGCCAATGGACTCATCAGAAGCATGTTTGTTTCAGCTTTCATGAGAAGCGTTTTCTTCGGGGTTGAATGCACCAAATTCTTCGACGACGACGAACCACCACCACCACCGAAGTTAACAAAAGCACCTTTTCCTTGAATCCCATGCGCAAAATTCTTCACTACCTGAATGCCACTGTCACTAACCAAGAAACTATTATCTAAAGCACCAAGAGCCAGACTCTGAATTCCACCATTTGCAGCTTCTTCAAACTCTTCCTTCAAATCCTGATTCGCCCGAACGGGAGTAGCCGAACCAGGACTCTTCGAGAAGCTATCATCCGCATCTTCCCACATAGAATCATCAGCAGCTTCTGGTTTCGCCCAAACAATAAAATCCTTACCATAAATCTTAAGCTTGTTCTCATCAGTAGCTTCAAATCCATGCGTATTCTCAAACGTACAATTCTGAAATTGCACCAAAAAAGCATTGTAATCCTGTTCAGTAAAAAATTTCAAAGCCCAAACACCTTTAGCGACGAAATCAACACGACGCTGATCGGCTAGGGTTTTCAATTGCATATCTGGACCAACTTTGGATCGAATTTTGGAACCAATTTTCAAGATCCAAAATCCTTCTTCAACTTCAACATCCTCTTCGTCGTCCTCTTCATCGTCGTCATCATCCCCGTCTAAACGGCGAGTTTTAACGAAAGAGTAAGTAATGAATTTCTCAGAAATTACCCATTTAGCGGCAGGGGAATTGCCACCGATATGAAGGTAAAGCTTAACGGCGTTTTTAACGTTAGCGGTATGATTGTTGGAAGAATATTTGAGCTTAAGGGCTTTAAGTTTGGCTTCAACGTCATCAAGCGATGACGGAGTTTTGACTCTATTTTCTGAATCTCCTTCACTCGCGTCTTCGTAGGTTTGTTTGTTTTCTTCTTCTTCTTGTTCAGAATCGGAACTTTCAAGCAATCCATCGCGACTGTGAGCGCCACCCATTTTTCTGATCGGAGGATTGTGGAAGAGGAGAGAGCGCCAAGTTCGAAATTTGAAAAGGGAGTGTTTTTTTTAATTTGGATATGACTAGGGTTTATGAACAAGAGAGGTAAGTAACCGTTGCTGTGTGGACCCTACGGTTTACGATTCGTTGTGGAAGTACGCGGATGCTATTGGTCGGTGAACTCAGTTAAATGCTATGTGGCTTATTGCTACTAAGCTCTCCACTTAATTGATTAATTAATTTTGTAATTTAGCTAAATGTAATTCTTCTCTTTATTTAATCAATTGGTTTTTTACATCATTCATTGAGTGATCTTGTCTCATAAAAACAAGTGTATTTTTCAAAGAGGTATGATAATGATATTTATTTTTGGAGCCGGAGGATTTGAAAATAACATTTTATGAAATTTAATTATATTAAATGGAGAAAATGAAACTTATACTGAATTGATGTCAACTAGTTTTCCTTCGAAGTTCAATGACAAATCTAATATCCCTAGAGTATTATCTCTTCACTCTAATTTTTCTAAAGAAACAATCATAATTTAATATTATATTTATTCCTTTTTATAAGTATTTATTGTTTTTTATATATTAAAAAATAAATTTTAATGTTATATTTTATATATTATTTTAAATAAAATTTGTATTTAAAAGTATCTAATTTGATTTTTTATATATATATTTCAAGATCAATTAGTAGTATCAATTCATAAATTGTGTGTTTTGAAAAAAGAAAATAATAAATATGTTTAATAATTTTATTTTTTTCTCAAAAGTATGTTTTTGGATCTCAAATATAAATAAAAGTAAGTAAAAAAAATTGATTATCTGATCTAATTTTATATTAAATACATTAATTTTTTTTAACTAATTTATGATTATATTAGAAACTAGTGTAGTACTTTACGATTATCAAAGTGTGATTAAAAAGAGTGACATGACATTACCATACCAAAACTTCAATTCTAATGACAATACAACATGGATATTGGCAATCAAAGAAGAACATAGAATCCACAATCATTAAATCGATTAAGTTAGAGATCATTTTTTACATATGCAAGTTCATATCGGTTAAAAGTAATATTGATATGATCAACCTAACCACATCTCATAAAGCCATTTACAGTGTAGAGAGGATGATAACATTGGTGGCAGCCACCAATATCATTGCACCCACAATGTAAATCGAGAAAGCCAAAACACTTATGTGACTTTTCAACAAACATGGTGGATACAAATTTAAAATAGTCTAAAACTAATAATAAAATGACAAAACACAAAAAGCAAGACAACAAAATACGCATAAATAATTGATCTCAAACCCTACTATAGTAAATAGATCAAGTCACGCAAATGCCAGTGGCTTTAGAGGAAGCCATGTTAAACTAAGGTATATAGTGGAGGAGTGACACAGGTGGTGATTCAAGTGACAGATGCTCTGTTAGAGAAGAAAATGTAGTCGTGATGGTTGAGCGTTTGAGGTTGAGTTGCATGTCACTGAAAGTCGCGAGTTTGCCATCATAATGTTGAGGGTGTTGAAAGTTGAGTAACACATAGGATGCGTGTAAGAAAGGTAATACAAGGAGAAAGTAATGAATGTGTAATTAAGGTGAAGAAGAGGAAGGGGAAGATATCTTATCCAACAAGATGGAGAGTTTGAGAAGAAATAGCAAAATCTCCAATAAAGAGATAGGTTTAGAAAACTTTCACGAAAGAAATTGTAAATATTACTTATATCGTAATTTATTTTATCATTTTACACAAATTAATAAATATATATATATAAATTAAAGATAGAATAATAAATTTACTAAAATAGTCTTATTAAATATTAACATATTTATGATTTCTATTGATGTAAAATTAAAGATATTGAATTGAACATGATACATATAGTATTAATTAAAAAATATAATTTTAAAAAATATAATTAATATTACATTAAATATTAATAATAATATTCATTTTGGGACAATATTTGTTTTCAAATGTGTCTATCTTTTTCAATTACGTAAGACATTCCAATTTTTACTTAAAATTAAAATTAAAAAATTAACAAAATTATGTGTGTAATTGTGTACACTAAGGAGAGTATATTATTATTATTAACATAAAGAAGAAAGGGAGGAGGGAGGGGCTAAGGCCAATCTTTGCCCCCTTCAATTCGTAAGCAAAACTCTAACAAGAGACGGATAGCATTCACAATAGTCTCAACTAAACTATCTCATTTCAATTCATGGACTTAATTTGCATAACTTTTCAACTTTTTATGATTTTCAAAAATTGAAGTGTTTCTTTTTTTAAAAAAGCAATATCTTTGTCATACTTTTTTAATAATAAAGGAACTATTCATTTTATTTCACCATCAAATTAAGTCGAATAAAAAGAATTAGATTCTTACTAAGTAATAAATCAAAATTCTAATTATAATTTAAAAAAATATTTATATTTAATATTTGACATACTTTAAATAAGATTATCTCTAATAAATAAAATCTATAAAAAAGAATCTTTTAAAAATACATTTTCTTTCATATTGTAATTGGTTGGTGCACAATCTCTATGAGTGTTTAATCTATCTTTGATTTCCACTAATAAACAAAATTCCTTTCATATTAAGTTTTTTTTTACTAATCTTTCGTGTTAAGTGTTCAAAATATGTTAATCTTATAAAAAAAAATCAATAAAGTATTAATAATATTTCATATATTAATTAGTTTTTCTATCTAATAATTCCATTAGCTAAATATTTTAATATATGTCTAGAAATACGATGGTGGATCAATTCTCGCATTCCAATTCCAATATAATTTTTATTGTGAAAATTAAAAACTTCAATTTTACTATAAATTTTCACCGTAGAATCACAAATTGAACTGCATTCTCTAACACATGCTTAATCACATAATATTATTTTATCAGAGACTACTATTTTCTTAAAAGATATGTATAACCTTAAACTAACATTGATATGAAATAAGCAACAATAAAAAAAATAAAAACAATCAAACATCGTTGAAACATTCATACACACAACAGAGGGCAAAAAAACGCAAA
Organism: Cicer bijugum; assembly: GCA_037974875.1. NCBI lineage: Eukaryota > Viridiplantae > Streptophyta > Magnoliopsida > Fabales > Fabaceae > Cicer > Cicer bijugum. The sequence continues at coordinate 12,938,634 of JBBPBT010000685.1, forward strand.
AAAAGGGGAGTGCCAGTAGTATACTCGATAGCTTTTCATTAATTTAATCCAAACATAGCAAGCACGTGTAGTTACCACATGACTCAAAATTACATACTAAGTGGTAACATATCTGCTTTTTATCTTCTTTTTTTTCCACTTAGGTTGTTTATGTTTTACCTTATTTTATCTTGTTTTTCCATTTAGGTTTATTTTTTAAAATAAAAACGATGTTGTGTACTAAAAACACTTAAGTAACCGTGACACATAATTATTATGAATAATTTTATTTTATTTTATATAATTCTTTATTAAAATTAAAAAAACCAAATTAATTGTTTTTATCGCGGAAGATCGTAGGATCCAATTATAATTTTAGGTTCTTCAAATCTTTTATCTTATTCGATATCTTTGGTGTTCAAAACCTACGAAAACATTTGCTAACTCTTTGTTTCTTGCTATCTTATTTGGACTCGTACAGTTCTACCTAGACAACATTGGCCAACTCCTAAAATTTGATATAGGTGATGCTTATTTGCATGATCCAAATCTTCTATTCTGATAATGAATGGACAAACTTCATATCTAAGTTGTTATTAGAGTCATTAACATATGCCACTTCAATAACACTAACACCTGAACATCCATCTCCACCCCCATCTCTCATCATTTCCCTCACCCTTGCTACATCATCCCATCTCCCAACAATGGCATAAAGATTTGACATTAATACATAAAACCCACCATTTTTGTGATTCAACAAAAACAATTTTTTTGCCAAGCATTCCCCAAGCTTCACTTCTTGTTGGATGCAACAAGCACTTAACAAAGCTCCCCAAACAGCAGAATCAGGTCGAATTTCCATGTAGTTTATAAATTCAATTGCTTCCTTGAACAAGCCTTCTCTACCTAATAGACCAACTAGGCAAGCATAATGTTGCAAAGTTGGCATCAAACCATATTCCTCTATCATGTTAGTGAAGTATTTCAATCCTAAACAGACAAGTCCTCCATGGTAGCATGCTGCTAAAACTCCCAAGAAGGTGATTTTATCCGGTTTTAACCCTTGTTCTTGCAGTTCAGAATAACATCTGAAAGCTTTATGTTCAAGTCCATATAAACTATAACCTGATATGATGGAATTCCATGTTGCCAAACATGGATCCTTGATGCTATAAAATAGCTTTTCAGCGTAGTCTAATCTTCCGCACTTGATATACATATCTATTAGAGCAGTTCCTGTAAAATCTTCCACTTTCACGTTGTTCCTCAGAATATAATTATGCAGCATCTCTCCAATCCGCAGGTAACCAAGCTGGCAACACCCGGATAGAAGACTGGCGATAGTAATGGCGTCTGGTTTTTGTCTGCACATGTTCATTTTGGAGAACAACTCCATGGCATCACTTGACCTTCCAGCCTGCACACAGCCGGATATCGTCGAATTCCAAGTGATCAGTGGTTTATCTCTTATATCATAAAACAAAGACAATGTGGCTTCTATCTCGTCAAATCTAGAATACAAGCTTATTAGCCCATTAGCAACTAAACAATCATTGGACAGCCCACTCTTCACCGCATAACCGTGGAAAGCGCATCCAAGAGCAGCATGTGAAGGAATAGTAATTCCATGAAGGACACCAATCAAGGCAACTGCATCTGGTTTTATATCTAACTGCATAGTTTTGATAAAACATTCAACTGCAGACTCTATATCGCCTTTTTCAGAATAGCTAGAGATTATCGCTGTTAACGAAATCAGGTCTTTTGTGGGATAGTGTATGTAAAGTAGTTTTGCCATATCTGTTAACCCTTGCTTTGCATATAAACAAACCAGCGAAGTAACGACAGAAGCATCATCGGTAAAGCCACATTTGATAACATAGCAATGGACAGTTTCTGGAACAGCATTAGCAGACATAAGGTTCATCATTGTCACTGAACTGGGTCGAAAACCTGCCTTCAGCATCTCTTTGAAGCAAATAATAGCCTTATCATAAAAGCCACTTTGACCATAGGCACCAATCATAGTATTCCAAGAGACAACATTCTTCTCATCCATTTCATCAAACAAGAGTTGGGATGCTTTCAAATCATCACATTTCGCATACATTGAGATAAGGGCATTATTCAACTGAGAATCCAGACCAAGGCCAGCTTTGATTCCAAACCCATGAATGGATCTACCTTGAAGAATCAGCTCATGACAACCACAAGAAGGTAACAAACTAATAATTGTAGTTTGATTAGGCCTAAAATTTTCTCTTAACACGCCTACAAAAAATTTAAGAGCATCATAAAGATATCCATTTTGTGAATACCCACAAATCAATACGTTCCATGAAACAACGTCTCTAAAAACCATTTCTTCAAACAGGTGGTGTGCATGAGAAGTAAAACCAAGCTTCATGTACAAATCAATAAGAGAAGTATTTACATGAATAAATTGGTTAACGCCTCGTTTCAGCAATTGGGTTTGAATCTGGCGTGCTTGTAACCCCAAATTTGATGAAGCATAAGCAAAAGAAGATGATGAAAGACAAGCTTTGATGAGTAACGAAAAAGTAAAAGCATTGGGGATCACATTTGCTTCTAAAAGTTGGCGAAAGATAACAAGTGCAGAAGACTTCCCATTATGGAAGAGAGAGTGAAACAGAGACAGATTGGGTCTGCTTCTGAAGCAAGAAACCGTTGTGGAGGCAACCGTCATTTCATAAGGGTGATAGATTTTGAATTTTTTATTATATATATGGAACAAATTAAATGCATTTTTGGTAACTAAGGTATTAAAATTGTACAAATAATTTAGATTTGGAGAAAAGTATCACACTTGGTTAATTAAGGTCTTGTTACTAGAGTTAATATTTTTGTTATTTTTTATTGTTCTTCTATCATCGAAGAATTCTATTGTTTTTTACTACCGATAAATTTTTTTACTAATATTTCTAATTTCATCTTTAATTTTTATCGTTTTTAGTTGTCTTTGATTCTTAAAATAGAACGTGAATGGTACGAAGTAAAAAAAAAATTAATTGTGTTAAATTTAAAATATTATCATTAAATTATTAATACTTTAATTTGATATTATCAAATCATATTAATTTGATAGTTAACAATTGACAGGTATTTAAATTAAATGGACCTAATTTGTTTTTGTAGCAATATCGACAGAAGAGGTTTTAAATATCTTGAAAAATCGATTAAAAAAATACTAGTTGTTGTACCAATTTGTATTGTCGCCTGTGTGCCTAACTGTTTCTAATATTTTCCTTAACCTAAAAGCATAATCTTATAAGACTAATAGAATTCTACCGGGCCACCACCGTAAACGGTTATACCTTTATTTTTTCATCTTTGAAGAGAACAAAGCAAAAAACTTGACTCAACGAGGCCCATGCTATTGATCTTAATGAAATACCCAAATAAGACCAAAATAGTGTGTATTCACTAGTTGGAGCCTTGGTTAAAGCCTTCATTCTAGTCTTGGAACTCCTCTATGATTTTAAGTGGTAAAATTCGAAGTTAAGATTTCAACTTAGATACTCAAATATAAAATTATAAAAATAATTTAATGAAATCGAGCAAGTGAGGGATAGGTTAGCAATACATTTTTATTTTTACAAGAAATAAAGAAAATTAAATTGACTTTTAAATATCATGATATTTAATTGATTTTAGCTCAATAAAAGAAATTAAGAGAAGGAAAAAAATTAACAAAACAACTAATATTTTGATTGTATATTTAGATACGATGTTTTTTATTTTTAGTTCAACTGACAAATATCAATATTGTTAAATTTAGTGTATGAATTTTTATTCGAATTTGGAATCTTGTAGTTGTATAAATAAATTATGATGTTATTTATCATTCTTTTTAACATCAATAAACAATCCAAACATGACAACATAGTCAATAAATCACATATAACCATCTAAACTAAACTCAATATTTGACGGAAAAAATTTCCTTTGATCACGTGCAAGTTATTTAAGTTAGCAATACAATTTTCTTTTTACAAGAAATGAAGAAAGTTAAATTAATTTTTAAATATTATGATAGTTTAATTGATTTTAGCTAAAGAAAAGAAATTAAGAGAAGGAAAAAAAAAATTTAAAAATACAGTCAAAATATTAGTTGTTTTGTTAATTTTTTTTCATTCTCATAATTTCTTTTCTTTAGCTAAAATCAAATGTCAACAAATCACATATAACCTTCTAAACTAAGTTATAACCTTCTAAACTAAGTTATTTGGGGGTAACAGGCACTCTTTCGAATATTTTATACCTTTTAACCATTACAAAAACCACAATCTTATGTCAAATGAATTTTACCTTTATTAAATAAATTAAAGGTGATAAATTAAATTTCCACAACTTTATAATATTTATTTATAAAATATAATTTAACATTAATAAATTCTCCAAAACAATATTAATTTCTCTAAATTAGTGTTTATTTAATGTATATATTTTAGAAATGATTAAACTAATAATTAAAACTAAACTTGATCAAATGAAATTAATAATACCTGTTAATATGTAATTATACCTTAGTTGTATTCAATTTAACAAAAAACCAACTAACGATATATCCTGAAACTGGCTTATAGAGTTAAAATTTTAACTAAATTTGCAGAGCCCTCAAACAAGAGGACCCTTTCAAAAATAATCGTATGCCGCTATGAGTGACAAGCGCACGGTATTCTTTAGTAAAAGGCGAAAGAATAGTTCCCTTTGTGCTTATCACACGGCTCCGTGATTATTTGATTCTTAAGTCATTTCCTTTTATAATGTTTACAGTTTAAGTTCATAGTTGCAGTAGACGATGTGGGACTTCCACAAATAACATAAGCGCATAATAACCATTCCGGTCTTGTGTGTCGCATTTTCCCCTGTTCTCATACTACCCCGTCCACAAATATGCTGAAATCTTTCTTTCTTCCTTTCATATGTTTGGAATCATTTTAAATGTCATTATTCTAAAGGCTTAGTGTACTTCTTTCTCGAAACTACTCGCTGATGATGATTAATTTTGTTTTGTCCCTCACTATTGTTGTTACTTCTTCCACACCCTCAATTGTTCCAAGCTGATGGTGGTTTTAGTCAAGAGTTTTGTCATGTATTGGTTCATCATTGTAATACTAGAAACCATTGTCATCAACAAAAGGAATCTACCCATTTTCTGTTGTTCTGCTGGGAAGTCTTTTAATGAAAGAAGTTTGTGTTATTTTCAAACTAAAACCATGATGTTGGAGAATACCGGGTCTAAACTACCACATTTCTTCATGTTCTATTAGTCTGCCAAGTATTTTCAAACTAAAACCTTGTTCATGAATTTTGTGATTTAGAGATTTAAGATCCTCTTAGCCAATGTCGAGGAACAAAGGTATTTTGGAAGTGGCCTAAAGTATTTGGGACTCCCAATATGTTTGCAATTATATCTTGGTGATGATTTTATAAACCACATTGCAGAAAGAGGTACTCATTTGATGAATACATCAACAGTGACATCATCTCTAACTATATCACATATAATCTCTACATGGAAAGAGCCATGCTACCTCAAAGTAATGGAATTTATATTGTTCAATTCTCACTCTCATTTTAATTGGTTCAAGTGAATATAGTGTTAAAAAGAGGACGTTCGTCTATAAAAAAATAATAAGTTCAGTAAAAAAAGTTATCTTGTAAAAAAAGTAATAAAAAATTATATAATATACTAGAGATATTGTTCTTTACCAAATAGATACAAAATTATTCAGAAAACGGTACATGATGTACCTTTTGAGAATGGGTGGACAGCAGCTAGTAGCAATTTTGATTTATTTTCATTGGATAATAACAAAGATAAGTAACTAGATCTAAGTTTTGTGACTTTGACAATTAAGTTTTATTGAGACTATAAATTACATGATGACAGTGATACAGATAATAATTATAAAAATCATAAAAATAAAAAAATCTTGGATCACGGTACATGGATATGGGAGAGTACACGTGTCTTGTCCTGATTTGCAGTTTTGTTGAGTTGTTCTTTCTGTGCTGAACAGAAGATATCGCAAAGGTAAAAGCGCGGTTTTGCATTCCCCGATCCCCTGAACGCTAAGGTAAGTAACTCATAACTATCTCTTCTACGGTTTTGGAATTTGATCAACGGTTTTTATTCTTTACTGGTTCCCTACTGTAATGTAATTAATGACTTTCTAGCTAAAGTAAACAAATTAAGTTTCTTTATTGTTCATAGGGATTAGGATTACTGATTCCTGTTTCTGTATAATTGTAGGTCGTGATCTCTCAACAATTTCTACATTGCAATGTCCATTGAATAATAAACATGTTTAGGGAATTTGTTTGTAACTACTCTAGTTTTGCAAATTCATTTTGATTATAAATTTTGATTAGTGGTAATTGTTCATCTTTTTTACAAAAGATGCCACCGGTTGTCATTCACGGGCAGAAAATTCTGCATACCAAATCTTTTGTTAATGTCAGATTAAACCTATACTTACAAAAACCACTTAAATCTAGAATTTCTCATTTAGTTTTCAGCTTAGTTCCTAACCACAATCATGGAAAACTATGTCTTAGTTGGGCAAAAATTGAACCTAATATAAAAATCAGGAACACTTTCTTCCTTGATAAGATACGAGTGGCCGACGAATATCAAGAAAACTTGCCTGATGAAGATGATGATCTTTGTCCTGTTGAGTGTGTGAGAGAGTTTAAGACTGATGAAGAGTTCTTCAGAATTTTGGAGAAGTCTAAAGGTACTGGATCTCTTGTTGTGGTGGATTTCTTCCGCACCTCTTGTGGAAGTTGCAAGTATATAGAGCAGGGTTTTGCAAAGTTGTGTAAGAAATCTGGTAGCCACGATGTTCCTGTTATCTTTCTAAAGCATAATGTAAGTAGGATATCTGTTCAAGTCCTTAATATTATAGAGTTTTTTATATAGTTGATTTGTTTAGTTATTCCTGGTTACTGTTGGTTACAAATTAGTGGCAGTTGGGTTAACAGTTGTTAGTTGTGATTTAAGTTAGTTCAATAAGTTGGGTTTTATAAATAAAACACAATTTGTATCAATTGGTAATATTATACCTTATGAGAAATTCTCATAATTCTCACCAATGTTTTTAAATAGTGGCACATAGTGTAATTTAAACAAATAGCTATTATTTTAAAATATGTTATTTAGTACAAAGTGTTGTCACTAGAGAGCGTTATAGCAATTTAGCATTGTAGAATTTGGAATAACAACTACTGATAAGAACTGCTCACTAATTACTAACTTATATCATCTCTAATACTCTCAAGCTATGGCTTTTTGTCCATAGGAAAGTAATTATTTACTTTAAGTCTTAGTTACCATTCCTCTTATTGCAGGTAATTGATGAGTATGATGAGGAATCCGAGGTTGCTGAGCGACTTAGAATCAGGGTATTTATTTCTCTTTTTTATTTCAAACTAGTCTTTCTCTGCCCCATCAATCTCATCTACGTGTTTATTGTTTATTAACTTGTCTTTAAAAGTTTGATGATTAGTGCCTTCACTTGCAAGGTTCATGTGCATAATGCTGTCTTGTTTGGCTCAGGTTCATGTTATCATTTATTTTGACATTTATCTCTCAAAACCATATTATTCTATTGATGATAGTTCTATCTTCTCCCTACATGATCTAAATATAGCTTTGCATCATTTGTACCACAATCAACTGCTTGTATAATAATCGGTGTAGTTTCAGTACGTTTCAGTATTATTCATGCTTTATTGTCTATGGAATTTACAACAAACTAATATCGCAGGCCGTGCCTCTCTTTCACTTCTACAAAGATGGGAAACTGTTGGAAGCATTCCCAACCAGAGACAAAGAAAGAATTCTTGCTGCTATCCTGAAGTACTCATCTCTTGAAGCTGAAGATATTTTGAGCTAACTTAATGCATGTTTGGATTGCCAAATCAGTATGTTACCGTAATTTTGTTAGCTTTCACAAAATAAGGGTGACGCCGTGATTTTACCAAAATTCAATGTTAATCCAAACATGTGCGGATGGCGTCACAACGCAGTCTTGGGACTGTTGTATAGAGAAATTGGTCTTTGTGCGAGACAATATTCATTAAATAACATTCTGTATACTCAAAATAAGTATACTTTGGTCCTGTCACCCTATTTCACTTTGTTGGGAAGCATGCAGTGAGAATCCATTACTCATTATAAAAATGAAAAAGATCGTTTAATGTATGCTGATACTGGTAAATGAGCCTGAGTGAAGGTGATTCAAAACTCAATTGAGTACATGTAAATTTGATTTCATTAATAATTACCAGGCATCGTGATTCTAAATTTGAAATATACTTCAATTTAAAGTTCCTGTTTTTTCCTCAAGAAATAAAGTAATTCTGTAATACAATTCCTATAATAATTTTTTTCAGAAATTATGTTTAGTTCAGGAGAAGAGCACTAAAGCAAATTATTTGGTGATGTTGTTTTCAAAACTTAATTATTTAATATTAATTGAAGTCATTTTAGTAATTAAAATATACAAATTTAACCTTAGAATGGTAATGAATCTCTAAGATGATGCCAAGGGTGTTCGGAAGGTTGATTGGCCAGTAGAGTAAGAAAGAAGAATACCATTATTGATTGAACCCCTGATTATAAGTGGCTTTTTATCACATCTGCAGGATCCCTGATTTTCACCCAACTGCCCATGCTATAAAATTGGTGGAAATAATAAGATAGTGCTTGCTACGAGATGTTACTTTCAAAACAATTTTGTTAACCTCTTGATATAAAGTTAAAAAAGTATAAATGCGTTATTTTTTTGCATTGCCGATGTAATACATTTTTTTTCTCCCAATAAAAACTCCACTTTTATATCCATGAACTAATATTAACAAAAATGTAAATAAAAATGTTAACTTGATGTCTTTCAAGATTGTACAATTGAAGAACCCATCTAAATTACAAAGATCACTAGGGAATGGAAAGGAGAAATGATTAATCATTCAGTATTAAGCGGGCAAACCATATAAAAAAAAATCCAGTCCAATTAATGCAGAAACTGTGAATTGACCTTAACTATGTTCAAGACAAGAAACTAATTGCAGAAAAAAAAGTTATGTCCTATGTCCATGGGAGTTTTCCAGGACCCGCACTTCCGGTCCATATACTATGCGGCAACGCTCAGTGAATGAACCAACCATCCTAGAGGCCACCTCCTTGAAGAACATCGATGCAATCTGCAACAACAATAAGAGAATATATAATGAATCATGAACAGAAAATTACAAAATATAATCACAGCCTTTAGCAGTGTTCTCATGAAATGTTGTGTAGGCAAATGTATTGATATAAATAAATGCAAGATCGTATGAGGAAAGTCATGCCAAAAACACTGGTACTGCTACGGAGCAATATTTTATAGGCAAAAATAAGATATTCCTTGACATACAACATACACAGAAAATGAAGGACGTGGAGGTTTCAGTGCTACAGAATAAAAACTGTGGGCATAATAAAATTGATTTCCCAAGCAAAACATTAAGACACCAAAAAAGCAAGTTGAGATGAAGAGGTGAAACAGATGATAACAAAGCCATACCTGTGTGTACAGTGGAGACTGAAACTTAAAGTCCACCAAAAAATAGAGACTGCAAGTTCCTGGAACAGGACCAGGACTAAACTCCCATACGTTTATCAAATGGTCAAACAGGGTACTCTTTGACACTGTTGTCTGGAAATACAAAAAATATACAAGACAAAATATTAATCAATATAAATGAAGAGAAAATTCAGCTACCAACTTTTTTTAAGAAAAAAAAAAAACATAGGAGAAATGAAGACCAATACAATAATTATAGGTCAATCTCCACGATCAACCAGTTTGAGCCATGCACTGGTTTGATAGTAAAGAATCTATAACTCATATATAAAAATAAATCTTCTTAGAAAAGGCCACATCAGCACTCTAGCTATTATAAAGATATATCGAGAAAATAACATGAAATGAAAGAATAATAACAGGAATGAAAGTGCTAAACTCGGTTGAGCAAATCTCCATCTCACATATATGCCAATGCTCATCAAAGCACCATTTATTATGGTGGTTTGGTTATAGCAGTTTTGGCTAAAGGAATTAACGATACACAAGTAATTTATGGCATGCCAGACGCCACACTTGGATTAACTAGGTCCAATCAGAAACTGTCAAGGAAAAAAAGCCCACGGAGGGCATGCCTTATACCACAGTAAACAAACTGAGCTTAAGACAACTGAGAAGCTCATTACATTGACAAGCAAAACAAGGCAACAAGCCATTTCTTGCGAAAATAAAGCAAGAACAATATGTGTTATATATTGTTTATTAGAATGTTGAATATTGCCGTTTATGTTAGAAACTTAAAGTCTACATTATATAATCGACCATAATTAGTTATGATATTGTTTATATGGACTAGGTATATTATCCAAATGTATTGTAAATTGAACTTGCGTTGCTTCTATTTGAATCAGCAGAGTCCAGGCCTTTTCCCATTAGGCACAGTTGACCAAATGAATCAATCGATCAAACTACGCCACAATGCTCTTTGTAAATCAAAGCCTAGTGACAAAAAATTTAAATATAAATCTTTATCAATGGTTTGGCCTTTAACTTTTGTTGGTCTGCATTTACTTGAAATTATTGGACCGCCCCTCATTGAATTTAGTTTCCCTATTAGGTCCCTTTATAGATCTTCTACTCATATGCTCATATAACTTCAGGTGAAATTTTAGTTTAACCATATTTTCCATAGGTGTTTTTCCCTTGCTTTAAGTCAATATAATAATGTTAGAATCGATAAGGGGGATCAAAAATCCAAGTAAGTAGTCCTGTCCAGCTTTTGTTGGTTAGACTTAGACACAGACTTCAATAGCTAAGTTTGTTATAGTTAGTTGGTTAGCCTCTAACTGCAGTAACAGAACTGCACAGGTAGGATATAAAAAGAGGGTGAGGATATAGGTGAGTTTAGTTAGTTGGTCAGTCAGTTTTGAGTGGGAGAGACGGGCCTCTCAAATAAATTGGGTTAGAGAAGAGACACATTTTTAATGTGCATTCCCTGACACTGCATCAGATTGATAGGGCATTCTTTACATAGTAAAGATTATTGTTTTGCCTATTTCCGATCAAGTGCGAGAAACACCAATGGCAACCAAAAAAAAGTAGGAGAGGTTAAATACCTTTATTCGCTTTGGTCTGTCCAATTCAACATGAGAAACATAACTTTCAACGAGAAACTTGAATCCAATCTCCAACTCAGCATCAAATGATCCATCTGGATGACGTTTAACTATCTCAGACCTTTGACACCATGGGACAAAACCATGATAAAAATCCACAGCCGAAACAACATCAAATAATTGCTCCGGAGAGTACCTGATGACCAATGAGTGTATTAGCTAACAGATGCAGGCAGGAATGAAAACAACGATAAACCTATAAATATTTTTTTCAACATTAACGCTTACAAAGCCAGAGGTAAGGTGATGATTCATAGATACCCTCGTATTCATAAAGCTTCTTAATTCTTATAGAATTAAAATCTAGGAGATTCCTCAGATAACTTGGCGCAAAAAGTGCAACATAATATTTGAAGCAAGGTTAACATTTTAACAAAAATAAATCCCAATATAAAAGAACTAGTTACACATCACAAAAACTAATCTATTATTAAGGATTAGAATTTAATCACATAAGAAAGCAGGTTTAATGATGATACAAAAATTTCAACCGTCAGCAGAATCACGTATCGAAACTCTAAAATTTCATTTAGAATAATTCTAATTAAGATGCAGATATCAGTAACACAATTACACAAAAACCAGCTACAGTGGAAAACATTACCAGAATTCAAATTTTAAGTTATTATGCAACAAAAATTTGGGAATTATACGAGCAATAATAAAAAATTAGATGATGAATTTGTGTTACCCCAAAACGCGTCTCTCCTCGTAAGTTTTGGACAGAATACCTTCTACACCGTCTCCAACACCAATAAACTGCCTCGATTGGAAAACATTATTGCTGTTATTACAAAAATTTCCCATAAACGGGGAAAACCCAATGCGATAGCCAAATGGTTGAATCTGATGGGTGTTCCCGGAAGCAATTGTTGAAAAACATCGACAACCATCGAGTTTCTCAATGCTCTTGCTAGACCTCATCAATTGACTCAATCCACTTTTGCGTGTCGCTAAGGAGCGAAGCGCCTTCGAGGTCGACAAAAATGGCGGCATTATTAACAACAACAAAAAAATTGGGGATAGCTAACCCTAATTAAATTCGGACGGTGAGAAAAACAGGATGATGCAGCTTTTGAATTTACAATAAAAGTGCAGCAAGAATCATGGGTTAGGAAAATAGGTTTGCGGATTGGGATTCGAAATTGGATGAATGTGAAACCCTAGAATAAGGAAAATCGTTTAAAAAAAAATTGATATATAAATTTGATATATAAGGAAACGCGATATACGCGATGAGTGATGGAATGTGTTTGCAGATTAATTGGGTAGAAAGTTTAAGTTGAGAAGAGATTTTGGTGGCGAGGTTCGTTCAATATTTTTAGCGATTTTTTGGCCACGTGGTTGTTTAGGAAAATATTTGTTTGTTGGCGTGAGTCAGCAGCATCACATGACGTGAAGCGCCACGCAACGCCGTATGTAGTTGACCAAACACGTGGGTAATTCCACCAACAATTCGGGAACCCCACTTGTCTACGCCTCCGTTCCATTTTCGTGTCTGCCCCTCTCTTTTATTAATTTAATTCTAGGAAAAAACTTAGTCTTTGCTGTGGTTTTTCTTATGGTTTTTCTCATAAAATATGATTATAACAAATTTTTAATAAAATTATAGATTGTCAAGTTAAAAACTATACAAAAAATATTTAGAAATTACAATTAAGTTTTGTCATTAATTTTAAAGCAAACCTCCTTTTTGTCACAAAAATAGCAAGGACATATTAGTCCCAAAAAAATGACTATTTTTAACTACAAAATAAATTGAAATGTGTCTGTTTTTCTGGAAAAAAAAAATTAGGGTGGTCCAGTTTTTAAAAAATAATAAAATTAATCAATTGTTAAATATTGTTCATTTTTTTTAAGGGACTATATGTTACCTATAAATTCTCAAAAAAGCCTCAACTCTAAAACTCCTTTAATATTTTTTATTAAATCTTTAATATTAGATTTCCTATTAAAATAATTTTTTAAAGTTCCCATCTATTATTTTATAAAGCTCAGATATTATAAATTCTCAATATTTATATTTTGTTAATTTTGAACTTTTTTTTAAAAAAAAATTTGAAGTTTATTTTGTTTGAAAAAATTTTAAAAAAAATTAAAATTATTTTATTTCTCAAAAAATTATGTGAGAAAAATAAAAATAAAATTCTCAAAAAAAAATCAATTTTTTTCTCAAATTAAAAAAAATTCAAAAAAAAATTATAAATCTTTTTTTATCGAAAAATTATTTCTCAAAAAAAATTAATTTTTTTAAATGTGGACTATAAGTCCACTATACCTATAAAATTTTAGAGACTTTTAATATTTGGAGCTTGCTTTTTTTAAGTCTTTTAAATTATAAATTTTTTTAACTCCTCCAACATATAGATTGGAGCTTATAATCAGAGGAGTTATCAAGTTGATAGAGCTAGTTATCTACTATTGATTCACATAATTGAAAAACCGTGTACAAGGGAAACTGAAAAGCCCCTTCGTATTACCAAGGATGGGTCACGTATCTCTCACATGTTTTTTTGCATATGATGTGTTACTATTTGCTAAAGTCAAGGCTCCACGTGTTCGTTTTATATCTAACCTGTTGCAAATTTATGTTTGTTCTGAAGTCTAAAAATTAGTTTTGCCAAGTCTATAACCTATGGAGCATCACTAGAGAAGCTTAGGAGCATCACTAGTATTAAGTCTATTGAGAAGCTTGAAAAGTACGTGGGGTATATGATGAATTATGGGAGGAGTAAAAAGGGGTAACTTTTAGGAGGTGTATAATAAAATATCATCTAAGTTAATTTTGTGGAACGGGAAGCTCCTCAATAAACCAGCTTGAGTGACTTTGATTTGACTAATGCGGTTTTCACGGCAATTCCATCCTACAACATGCAAATAAATTGGTTCCTATAATATGCTTGCGACATGATCGATAAAAATGTATGTAATAAAAACATATGTGATTTGACGTAGATTTAAGTGTTTCTATATGAGATTAAAGATTTAATCAAGAATTTTTTTGAGATAAAGTGGTAAAATAAAAAAGAAAAGAAACAAAGAATTATCGGTTAAATGAAGAAGATGAAGAATGTGTCATAATCAAAGATGATTGAAAAGCCAATGTGAAATCGTCACAATGATAAGGAATCCATTGATAAGATTTAAGCAAATTCTAGTCAAAGAACTCAAAGTCAAAGAGGAGACATATCTCATTCACAAGTCTCATTAGAGAAATTTTAATTCATTTCAAAGTTATTCAAAATGAGACTCTTATAAAATATTTAAAGAATGATTTAGCTTATTCCTAAAATGGGTGGAAAGTCATTTCTCTATACCCATATTGACTTTACACCACTTAACTAAAATTATTACAATTCAAATTAAACACAAATAAAACTAAAAACTATTATAAAGTTTTTACTTAAAATATTTTTTTTCTCATAATTAGTTCATTTTAGGTCCTCATCATGATTTCATTCACTACAAGAAATGAGGGATTTTGTGAGGGCCAAAAGCCCTCACAAAGGGCAAATAGCAGCCACAAAGTGTGATTTTGTGAGGGCTTTTGGCAGCCACAAAGAAGCTGGTCACAAAATTTTGTGAGGGCTTTTGCAGGTGTCAGGTTGGCATTTGTGAGGGCTTTTGCAGCCACAAAAGTCTGCATTTGTGAGGGCATAGGCCGCCACAAAGTACAGACTGATTTTTTCTGATTTGACCTTTGTGAGGGTTTTTGGCCGCCACAAATGCCAAACTGATTAAAAAATTATATATTTTGTGAGGGTTTAGGCCGCCACAAAATATTACGTATTTAATAAATTAATTTTTAAATTCAAAATTAATAGTTTATTATAATATTATATATATTAAATTAATATAAATATAATATTAAAATTAAAATTTAAATTTAAATTAAATTTAAAATATAATATAATTATAAATTAAATTTAATATATAATAAACTAATGTTAATAGAATTAAAAATTTAAAATAAAACATTTAAATTAAAATTAAATATTAATAATTAAATTAAAGATTAATTTAAATAATAAAATATTAATAATAAAATATTTAAATTAATAATAAAATATTAATAATAAAATATTAATAATAAAATATTTAAATATTTAAATTAATAATTATAATTAAACATTAATTTAAATATTTTGTGTAGAGAGAAGGTGGAGAGAATAGTTAGAAGGAGGTTTTAGAGAGAAGTTGGATGTGAAAAAATGAAGGAGGAGTGGAGAAATATATATAGTGTTAACTTGAACTTTTGTGGCGGCCTTTGCCGCCACAAACGCCAACGGTACTATCCATTTGTGACGGCCTAAGCGGCTAGAAATTTCAGCTGTATTGGGCCTCTTTTGTGGCGGCCTTTGCAGCCACAAATGCCACGTGCGCATTCCTTTGTGGCGGCCTATGCAGCCACAAACGCACTGGTCTTGTCAATCCTTTGTGACGGATTTGGTTCTCACAAAATTCATTTTTTGTGGCTGTAAAAGCCCTCACAAAATTCTTAAATATTTAATTGGATTTTGTGAGGGCTTAGGTAGCCACAAAATCCAGTTAAATATTTAAAATTTTGTGAGGGCTTTTTCAGTCACAAATAAAGACCAATTTCAATTTTGGCATTTGTGATGGCTTTTTCGGTCACTAATTTGTGAGGGTTTTATTCGGTCACAAAATATTTATAAAGTTGGTCACAAAATGGTGTTTTTCTTGTAGTGATTTGGAAAGGCATGGGCGAGAAATCTATTCACATGGTGAGCTGGAAGAAGGTTATTCAATCTCGGGGTTATGGTGGTTTGGTTACTATGTCCATGCAATTGCAAAATATTGTCATGTTGGGGAAAGTGGTGTGGAATTTTCTCCAATAAGATAACAAGTTATGGGTGGTAATTCTTTTCGATATTTACTTGACGCATTGAGACTTATTTTTATGTAAAAAAATAGGGGTTCCTCAACTTAGAGGGTGATTCTCAATACCTTTGAGTGCTTGAATGATGGTTTTGAGTTTAAAATCGGAGGTGGTGATACAAATATTTGATTTAAACCTTGGATCAATAAGAAACCCTTGATTGATATAGCTCGGGAGGTTGAGTTGGTGGTTCTTAACAACAAGATTAAGGATCTTTGGGTGGAGGATAATTGTTTAAGTATAATAAACATAATTTATATAAATTAACATAAATTATGTTATTAATTGTTTAGCATAATCTTATTCAGGAATATCAATCCCTACTTTGTTAATGTCGTGGAGGTTGTTAAACTTGGGACAATAATCTAAATGGTGAGTGTATGACCAAAAGTATATGTGGCTCTTAGAGAATAGGTACTCAGATGTTTGACAACAAGGTTAGAGTTGGATTTGGAAGCAACGAGTTGCTACAATTGTGTAGTTTTTGCGTGGCATGTATGCTTGATAGTCACCAAGAGTATCATAAAGGTAAGTGTCTCAGCATCCTACCCATTACGTGAGCTAGGAGAGGTGTCCATTCTTCAATATGTTTTCTCTTGTACGAGGGCAAGTGAAGTGTGGAAAACATGGGGGTGATAGAAAATGACTCATATTTGCGGAAGGGGGAGAATGATTACTTGCCTCTTCTTATCCAAGAGGTTTGTGTATCTTTTGGAGTCCTTGGAGCCATTATCATGTGGCATATTTGGTATTCCAAAAATAGGAAAACCTTTGAATCTTCGTGTTTGAAATTACATGGGATGGTTATGACCATTTTTCTTCTTCTCAATTCCAACTTAGCTAGAATGTTTATGGGGTCTCCATGGTCCTTTAATTAATATAGTGTATCGGTAGGTAACTTGGCAGCAAAGATTTCTAATGGATGTGACTCTTAATGTTGACGACAATACATTATCTAATTGACTTATTGCAGGTGGTAAAGCTACTGCAAGAGGGGATCCAACATTTTCATCAATATTCTAACAAGATAGAGATCGTCAATGATTACATGAGGAATGAGTGAGAGTTATCGCTTCATCATATTATTCTCGAATGAATGCTTGTGCACATATTCTCCCCAAGAAAAAAGCTAAGAGTTCTAACCTCTTGTTAGCTTACATGAGCCACATTACCTTACTAGTTGATGTTGTATGTTCTCTTTTATTTGACAATAATTTTTTTTTTCTTTTTCTTTTTTCATTTATTGTGAGGGGTTAGTACTTTTTTTGTGTGAGTTAAATATCTTCTAAACAGATAACCAAATTTTCTATTTGTAACAACCTATTCAAATCTACACGAAAACAAATAATTACACCATCAATTCAAAATATAATTGTACCAATAATTACAATTTTAAAATTCAAAATACCAAACTATTAATTTGATCTCTTAGAATTCAACAATTTTGATTGGCTAATGATGATTGAAAATTAACAAATAATAAACAATATTTAAAATTTATTGATTTTTTTATAAAAAAATATTAAGGATCAAATTATCTCTAAATTATTGTTAGAGGGAGCTATTTTTTTTTTA
>JBBPBT010000685.1:12959531-12983853 GCA_037974875.1 Cicer bijugum
TTTAGGAGTTTTTTTTTTTTGTGTGTGTGTGTTTGTTACAATTTTTGAAAATAACCAAAAGAAGAAACTCTAAAATTAGCTTTAAATAGAAATCTATTTGATACCTAGTTATTTTTAAAAAAAAAATCACAAGCAGATAAACACAAAACAACTTCCATTTTTTTATAAAAGTTTTTAACAAATTATCTCAAACTTATAGAATACTTAAAATTGTTATTATTTTTATACAACTCATAAAAAACGTGATATAATGTGATTGACAAGTTGAAAATGTTTAGCTCAACAGCATATAAAAATTTAATTATACAAGACTCATAATAATTTTAAACGACAATAAATTCATAATTAATAATAGCAGTAAAAAAAAAGGGGGGGGGGGAGAGGTAAGCTAAGGTAAGTAAGAAACCCAGCTGGCGTCATTATCTACTTAACATTTGCAGAGAGCTTGAGATGAGGTGAGGGAACACTCTCCACCTCTCTCTTCCACAATTTCATACACACAAAAATTAATGAAATGACAAAATGAGTGAGTAAGAACAAACGCAAAACAATGTTCAACAATTATTGAATTTAATTTAATTTAACTTAACTCTTTCATTGTTGATAATAATTGGAGAGAGATATGGCTTTTTCATTATCCAATACAAAAACACCTCTCCCTCGTCTCCACAAAAACCCTTTCTCATTTCATTCTTCACGTTTTATTCTATCTCTTCCTTTCTTCAAGACACCGTTACTTCACTCTTCTTTCTCTCCCCTCAAAGCTTCTGCTTCAGATGGTGACAGTTTGCTTGGGAGGCCAGTTTTTTCACAGAAGAGTGGAATTGTAGAGGAACAGACCTATTGCTATGAACAAGAGGAGGAAGATACTGAAGAAGATAAATGGATTGATTGGGAGGATCAGATTTTGGATGATACTGTTCCTTTGGTTGGATTTGTCAGAATGATTCTTCATTCTGGACAGTAAGTTTTTTTTTTTCTTCAATCAATTATTAGGATAATATAATTTATTTTACTCATTTTTAATTTTCATAGTTGATTTAGGTACTTTAACTAGTAATGATTTGATGTTGAATTTATTGAGAAGGATTTTGGCACTTCTAGTCTGCTGTAAAGATTTTGGTGGATTATTGAATGATTTTTTATTTTTAGAAATCTTTCTGTTCAACTTCAATTACGATGTTATCCTGGTTGTCTGTGTCTGCTATTGTTACTTTGTAGTTGCTCTCATGGTATTCTCTGCATTGCCTATGCGATCCTTGATTAAATTTATGTAATTTATACTTTTGTATTGAGTATGACTAAGAATCTTTTAGTTTGTAAGCATCTAGGATTAATTTGTACATATCACGTTTATTAAGAAAGTTTATGCTTATGCAAATAAAACAGGTCGTATATAAGACAGCCCAACTCATACTCATGTTTATCACTATGAAGCACAAATACTGAATAGACACCGAACACGACACTGACACGTCAACATCGGTAATAATTTAAAAATAAATTAATTAATTGAATGTAATCAATGTGTCTATGTTGTGTTGGTGCCGGACACTGACATGTGTCAGACACGAGGATACACCTCCGATGAAAAGTATCGGTGCTACAAAGTTTATCACATACCAACTCTAACATCTGAATGTATCAAACAAAACATAACACTACCAGACAGGGTATTGTCATGTGATTTCCTTCCTGAAATATTGAGAAAGAATGATAAAAATATAACAATACTTTAAGCTAAATATACAAGGCATAATATCTAAAGCAAGTTGGGAGTGTCATTTAGTTAGGGAGTGTTAAATTTCATTCAAAATCTTGAATCCCTTGTCACCTCTTGCATTTAAATCGGGATGTTTGAACTGATGAGATCCCATTACTGCATACATAGGGTTCAATATGCAAAAAGTAGTGCTACACAAAATAAAAGAAAGAAGAGAGAGTACTTACATATGGGATGCCGGAAATGACCTTTTCTTGGTGTTAATGACTGACTTTGTGTTATGTGTCAGATCAGATGAGTCAGTTTCTTTTGGCCCAAACTGTGTTTGGTTTGAACTTTGAAGCACTTTGCCATTTTCAATATTGCACAGGTTGTAAGCAGTACCTTGGTAATATAAAATAGCCGAGGCAAGAGAGTGATTTTATTGGTCCAAACCCCACTGCAATAGGCACTGGGAAAGTAAGGCAATCCTTTGTCCGTAGTTTTGTGTATGCAGAATTCAATCCACTAAAGATGGGAAAGAAGAGACTAGACTCAACAGAAACTACTAGTAATCATTCTCTGCATGCAAAAATCATGTAGTACTTGTGAAGAAAATTACATTGATCATTATTTTCATGGATGCACATGTTCTGTTTTCATTTATCTTGGAAATTTTATAATACCTTGTTGTAATTTCCTGCACTAGATACGAAAATGGAGATAGACTAAGTCCAGAGCATGAGAAAACCATCCTTGAGAAGCTGCTTCCATTTCATCCTGAAGTTCAGAAAAAGATTGGTTGTGGAATCGATTATATAACGGTATTTCTCTCTTTTCCTCTTTCACTCTCACACACATGTGCATTATTTCATTGACAAAAAGGCTTTTCTTGATGTTACCTTTTTTTAGTACAATAAAATTAACCTTTTGTGTTTAGCAATCTATTGGATTAGCTACAACACCAGTTGCTGCCTCCTGCAAAAAAGTTTACCCTTAATCTATCATTGAATTAAAAAGGCTTTGGTGTATGGTCTGGTCCAAAAATGATAGGATTTGTCTCCTAAAGCGTGGGGTGCAAATAACTGGTTAAAGTGCAAGTTGGTAGCTATTGACAAGGAATCCAAAGGAATTAATTTTTATTAAATCACAAAGTGCTATTTTATTGCTATTATTTTATGAAAACTCGTGCCTTTGATGTGCTCATCAACAGGTTTCCATTCTACATTTCACTTTGCAAAATGCACCGTGCATTTAGAGGACTCCAATCTCTTTTGCTATTAACCTAATTAGGTAATTTGCACACCACCTGATTTTCTAATCCTTAATAATAATAAATACACATTATATGTTGCTCAACTTTGCAATCTATGAGCCTCTGGTATGGATAGATTTTGTAAGGATCCTCATTTTGTCTTCATTTCCCCCTTTCTATGTAGCCTATTCCTGAGTTTTCCTTGCCATTTAGTTTTAAATAAGATTTGAGGTAGTTGCTCCCCTTATGCGCGGCCACGTTCTTTGCGATGAATTTTTCTGATTACTTGTGTTATACTAGTACCCAGTCCAATGGGATGAATTTTGATAAGGAAAGCAATTATCCACCATTGACTGTATCGAATGGCATGTTATGAGAAGTTGACTGATTACTTGTGTTATAAATTACTATCCATCCCAATGGGGGTAATTAGAAACAAGCTTTGGGCTACTCAGATATGAAATAGTGCCGGTAGGTCCCTAAAATGTGATTTAGCGTCTCAGTCTTGCCATCTAATTCTGGATGATAGGTCGACTCATTTGTGATGTCACCCCATGAAACCCAAACTTCTCCTCATCTAAAACACTGTAACATCAAAATGTTTTCAGATTAGCACCATCCTATGTGACTTATCTTGTTATCATTATGTTGTGTTTTCCAAAGTTTTAAGCCCAACAAAAATTTGAAACTCTATTCTTCTTGTTAGTTGTATGTACATTTCAGCCATCTTAATTCTTTCTTTTTTCTTTTGTGTTATGAATCTCTATCTTTCTAGTGTGTTTAGTGTCTCTTGTTAACCATATGATGTCATTCTAGTTTGTTCAGAATCACTTCATTATGTCATCTTTCTAGCATATTTAGAATCTCTGCTCCGTTGCATCACCTTTTCAACATGTTTGAGATATCTCAGTGTTGGTTTTGCACCATTTTGTCTCAAATGCATTTTTGCACTGTTTTTGTCTCAGTTGCAGTTTTGTACCGGTTTTGTCTTGGTTGTGATTTAGCACCATTTTTTTGTTCCCAATTGTGGTCTGGCCCTAACTTTTGCTTAACTGAAATTTCGTCTTGAATCTTGTTCTAGGTACGATTTGGCTTGGCCTTGCCAATCTTCACTATCCAAATATATGATTTGGTTATTTATCTCTTTCAAACGATGCATTTGTAACAAGCTTAAGCTTGGTAAGCTTTAGCTCGGTAAGCTTTAGCTCGATGATCCACAATATGAGAATAATCTGGTCAGTTAGGTTTAGGAATAGCCTGCAGGGCGACCTCTTTGCCATACCTCCGACACAAAGCATCAACCATCTTATTAGAATTGCCAACCTAGTACGTAATGTCAAATTCAGTCCATTAATTTACCAACCAGTTTCTCTCTCGTGGACAAGATTCCCAAGGATCATTCCCCCATTTCACCATGAGGTGATCAATGAAGATAAAATGCCTATTAAATACCTGGGCCATTCTTTGAAACTTCAAAGCTTAAGTAGAAATATGAGACTTCACTGACTCATAAAATGTGAATCATCACCCAAGCAAATATGACCATCAGTGTCGTATTGCTTTGACAAAGGCCATAAATTCTTTATTTCTCATACACGGACTTGGAGAGGGAAGATGGAGGTAACATTTTGCTGAAAAGTGCTATTGGCTACCTACCCTGAGTGATGAGTCTAATGACTGCATCTAAACCTTGACTGGTGCATCGCTGAAAAGTGCTATTGGCTACCTACCCTGAGTGATGAGTCTAATGACTGCATCTAAACCTTGACTGGTGCATCGCCCTCCGCAGAGAATGGTTGTGATGAATTTGGCATAGGGAACATTGTGGCTGTGGTGAATCAGTGATAGCTTGCTACATCGTCTGAAATGTCGTCTCCGTTATTCCAGTAAACTAAAAATCACATTTCTTCGACAATCATGTCATTGGCTTAGCAGTTCTGCCATAATCACATGTATACAGATAATATTAGTCTGTCAAGCCCAAGAAAACACCGTAAGGCTTTTATTGTTTTTGGCACAAGCCAGCTCAAATTGGAGTTCACCTTTTGTGGGCCCATAGTAACCCCGCCTTGTATATGATGGGTGTCGTTGGGAGTCCTACACAGTCACTCTGCCTCTTCCTGAAATTGCACCTTTTCTGATTGGTAAAGAAGCACTCTTTTTGCAATGTGGACAGAACTTGTGCCAAGTAAGCTTCCGATGCTATACTGTATACCAAGATGTGATGAAAAACACCAACGTGGATTTCCATAGAAACTGATGCAGGAGAGTATTCATAGCACATTGAAGCACATTCAAATTTGGCCAGCAGATTGGTCATTGGTCAGTCCGAATGGTATGACCAAAAATTTGTAATACCCATGGTGAGTTATTTACACATTAGTAGCATTTACCGTAGTGTACTCTTTCTTCCTTCTTGTAGCATTTACCGTAGTGTACTCTTTCTTCCTTCTTGTATACACCTTCCACTCTTTTTCCCCCCTGCTCGGAACCTCTCAGTTGGGCCTACGTTATCAACACCCCAGTAAAAGCACTGACACTTCAAAACAGCAATGACACGTCATACCTGCGTCGGACACGTGTTTGTAGGCACTTGATTGACACTTCTAGTTATACTAATTCAGATTGGAATGCTGTAATAATTATTATATTTATAATGACTCGTGCAAACACTCAACACATCGATCTTCTCTTTTAATTTGAGATGTTTTTGTATTAACTTTATGCTAATTTTATCTATTGTTTTCCAGTTTTCCAGTAGTGTCGTCTTCTAAATTTCGTTTAACTTTTTCTAGCCATATCTCATGTTGTATCCATACTTTGTAGTGTGCAGCTGGCCCAATCAGTTTTTGGCCATGGTGTTACTTTCTTTTATGGCAGTGTTATACCCGTGTTTCTTTCTTGGTGATCTGTATCTCTCTCTTGTGTGCGTGTATAACTATAATGAAATATCTATTACTGGATTCGTTAAAACTGTATCTGTTCTGGTTTTTCTTGGGTGTAACTATAACGGAGTTTGTAATGTTTATGTGTTACTGAAGAGTTTCTCTTTTCTTATGGCTAGATTGGATATCATCCTGATTTTGATCGCTCTAGGTGTATGTTCATAGTGCGACAAGATGGAGAGCATGTTGACTTCTCATATTGGAAATGTGTAAAGGGTTTGATTAGAAAGAATTATCCATTATATGCAGACAGTTTCATTCTCAGGCACTTCAGGAAGCGGAGTCGTAATTTGTGAAGTTAATAGCTTCTGTTGTACCATTTGATGTTAGAAAATTAGTTTTTTTTTTTTTTTATTCTTCATCTTCCGTGTGTTTTTTTATTGTTGGTAGTTAGCATACTATTTTAATGGTCCGAAAATAAATAGTATAGAAATTTATGGAGTTCAGAAGAGTGGTTAGTATTTAACAACTCACTGATGATTGTCATAGATGTTGGAAATTGACTCCATTTTATTATTGACAATTTTTTTTTTTGTGATTTAAAATTATGAGACGCTGAATGATGGGTTATATAAATAGATTTTGATGATAATATTTTTTTTATTAATATTTCAGGTCGGAGGAGTAAATTATTCGATTTCATAATCGCTTTTAAAAAACATAGTTATCATCCTCTCGTGGATGTGCTTAAGCATAGTTATCATCCTCTCGTGGATGTGCTTAAGCATAGTTATCATCCTCTCATGTATGTGCTTGGGTTTATGTTATCCTCAGCTTTTGTTTCCCTTTTATGAGGGGATTGTTTAGGATATACTAACAAAATGAAAATATGGCCAAATTTGTAAACTAAAGGTGGTGGTTTCTCATTGGTTCTTGGCTTATTATTTATTTTAAAATTGAAAGACAACAGATAATAGTAGTACTTGATGACGTGGACCACCTAATCTGAAACAGAGAAAATGATCCTATCATGTTTTTTCATGTTTCAAATTTGTGTCCTTTTAACCAACTTTTCTTTATTTTTTTCTTCCAACTTATAATACCCTCATCTCTCTATAATTTAAAAGTCAAGATCTCTCATATTAGTTTCTAGATGAGAGAATATTCTGATAACACGAATAGATCTTTTTTATTTTTCATTCTGATTATTAATTCTATTACTTTAAAAATATAAATATGATAATATAATGAAAAAGTAGTGTTCAAATTCTCTATACACTTCAAATTACTCCAAAACTTATTTAGTAGTACGATAGAATATGTCAGATGAGGCGCTGATGCTGTACTACACAATATATAGATTTAGATTACATGTAGTAACAATTTCGCGCAATTTTAAGCAATAAAAGATCCCGACCATTGATATAAATCAAATGACACACCAATAAAATAAATTTAAAACGATTGCAACCATTCATTTCGTATTTGATTGAGATCTATAAGTGTGTGACACAATTAATGCATCGAATCTATACACAATAATGGCAAATTACTAGCATGGAGGTTATTTGTCTGTATTGTGCATGTGGAGCGCACTTTTAGGGTAAAAAAAACAACAACTAGGTGTGTACGTTGGACAGTTAGAAATGTGACATGTGTGTCTTCTCCCATTTTATTGGCCCTAATAACATGTCCTCTATTAGGGATATATTATAAAATGCTTTTGGTGCCTTTTTGAACAGGTAATGGAAAATAGACTATAATTGACAGTGCCTGTCTCTTCTTTCTTAATGGGACACCTGTATGTTCCTGATCGAGTTTTTTTTTCTCTTTCTTGGTGGAAGAAATGCATAGGTGTCCTAACAAAGTTTGGATTTTTCCAATAGTTGGTGGCTCAGTGACCACATAACTTGAAACAGAATACATCTTTGATTTTATTATTAGGAGATCAAATCATATATATGCTACTTTAGGTATATTGATTGTCCTACAAAATAAACTAAGAGGATTGCTAATTATATACCGTTAAAACTAATTTTATATATAATACTATTTTCATATCATTTGAACTTATGTAAGTGTGTTTAAAATTGATAACATATGATACGAAACATATGATAAACAACTTTTTTATTCAAATATAATTTTTTTAATTAGCTATCACTATAAAACTAATTATACTAACGATATACTATTATACTAGAGTGTAATTGTATTTAAGTGTAAAAATTGTATATTGTCAATATATAATAATTATCTATTAATTTATTTATATAGTGACCAAGTCTTACAAATACAAGATGATAAAAGAACATGAATATCCAAACAAACTAAAAGTAAATATTCCATGGTGATATAAAGTTTCTGATCATGTCGTTATTTGTGATCGTTTGTTTATAGACAGACAAATTGATGTAGACATTATAAAATTAAATTTATATATCTATTAGGAAAACCCACAGGATTTCCTTTCTATGAATGACTTTGTAGCTTTCTTTATTATACTCCGATTGATTAATATATTTAAAAAAAAAACAAATACTCCAGTCTAAGTGCATTGAACATAGAAGATAGTAGTAGTGTGTTGGAGTACTATTGGACTAAAATATAATCTGTCTCGATCAATCAGCACAAAGTCAATTTCAATTAACACACTCGAAGTTCACGACCAAAACAATTCTGAATATTTTTTCATATATTCAATGGTATTGCCCTGATCGATCTACTTCGGGTAAAGAGAATGTGTATCTAGATATTTTTTAGATGTGAGTTCTTATTAAGAGGACTTTTGTGATTTTGTTATTAGATATAATATTAATCACACTAATTAATTAATTGGATCAATTAATTAATATAACTAATATTGCATTCAATAAAAATGTTAAAAAGATTTTAATTCAATTTTGATCTTTAAAAAAAAAATAACAATATTGATCGGTAAAAAAAATCCCAATTCTCAAACCTCCCTCTTCACAGGTCACAACACTGAAAGCTGCAACACCCCTCCTTCCTCTGCCCTAAGCACCATAACACCCTTGTTTTCTTATGTCTCGTGCACATGTTCCTCCCTTTCTTTTCAACTGGTTGTTTGTAGGATATTGGAAACATCTTAAAAATAAAGTTATCTTAATAATAATTTAGAATAATTTTTCATATACAGTATTCGTTGAAAAAACGTAAGTATTAATTAAAAAATATTGTCATGTTATATTTAACAAGTAATTTAACCATTAATTTTATCAAATAAAGCTACTTATATACTGGTATTAGTTGGAGTATATGTTATCCTTTTGGCTTTAATTATAACCATCTAATTTAAAAAAAGAAATTCTTTCTAAATATATACACTCTTTTAAGTTACTAAAAATATATTTTTAACATAATTCTTATTAATACTATTAATTTATCTTGAAATATAAAAAATAAAAAATTTTCAAATAGTGTTTTAAGAAAATCTATACATAAAATAAATATATTGTCATTCTTATTTGTGTGCGAATTTTTTTACCATTTTTATACCGACGATCTAAAAATTTAGTTCATTAATGTGTACTTGTTTTTATTACTTCATTTCATACATTTTATAAAAAATAATTAAATAAAGTATTGAAAAATCTTACAATGAAACTCAAACAACAATTATAAATAAAAAAAGAGATTGTAAATTCGAACTCCATCTCATCGTATTAAAATATATTTGCAACTATGACACTATTTTTTTAAGATACGTGAAATATACAAATAATGATTATAAAAAAGAATAAAGATGAGAACTATCTTGATTTACTTTTTGTTACAATTTGTTTCACATTGTCATGTAGTGTTGTTGGCAGCTATCAACGTGTTTTTATTTCTTGTGTTAGAATCAAGAGTTTAGTTGGGTGCGAAATTGAGAGATTGCAACGAAGTCAATGATAACCATAAACCTCATGCGTGAGTGCCTTTGCTCACGCGGAAATAGCAAAGTTGCTTGTCTTTATGCAAACACGATCTTATCCGTGTATTGAACCAAACTCCACCTCACGGTCTATCTCGACTCGGACTCAATTTCAAACTACAATATAACTGTAGTCAATCACATAAGAATTATTCCATTAAAATCACATGATTTTAATTAAAAAATTAGAATTTAAAATTACAATTGTTCGATTTTAATAAAACGATTTAAATATGTAGATTGCACTATATTTAATTACAGTAAATCCGAATTTCTATTTATCTATAAATATAATTTATAGGTATCCACTTAGGCACTTTCAAAGTGGATCAAAATTTATACATGAGGTCAATATAATTCGTCTCATTCTGTAATGGATTGTAAATATGTCAGGGAGATCCAACCATTGTGGTCTATGAGTTTAATAGACTAACTCTTTCACCTTTATTTTTTATTATTGTAAAAAGTATATTATTACACTTAAATTTTGTAAATATAAGATGGTGTTGCACGTCACATGTTCAATGAGACCTTTAGTTTTTATGCATTTATTTTCTTTGACTCAATGATTTTAGTTTTTTTTTTTTTAATTGAATTAATAAATTAAGGTGAATCTTTTTAACAATGAAAAGAGTAAAAACCGAAGAAAAATAATTTGTTTTTGAAAAAGTAAAACTGATGTATTTTTTTCTTTAAAGTGATTAATATGAAGCTAGAGGACTAGTCCAACCCCATTTTAAATTAGGTCAAAAAATTGATTGTTTTTAAATTATTTTTTTGTCGGATCAAAACTAATATAAAACCGACTAACCCAATCAATTGGGTTCCCTATGTTTTAATAGCTCTACTACATGATAATTCATCTTATTATGAACGTGTTTCAAATAATTGGTGGATATAGAATGTAACATAATTTTGATTTTGATGTCACTTATCACAAATAAATAATATCTTCCCACTAAAATAAGCTCTTTTTTACCTTTTTTTTTTTAATTTGATTCTCTTTATTTTCTACAAGTTGAAACAAAGTGTGAACAAAAGAAAAATAAAGTGAAATTATATCTCTTTTTGACTATTGTACATATGGTTATGAAAAAATAAATAATTATCGGTATATAAGACAAATTTATTTTTACACTTTTTTAATTAATCTATTTATTTATTTATTGAAAAACTAGAAGAAAATGTACAAATAAATATGTCATTTTACACTAAACGAATGAAATAGAGTGTTTAGTTACATAGTTTGGTTAATTGTGATTATGTTGTGTGTTGATTCGCTTAAAAGAATAACAATACAAAACATAAACATATTGAACACAATATTTTATTACATAATTAAGTTAATTGTGTTAACATCTTTTAGTGTGTGATGAATGTTACACTTTTTTATCATTATTATTTAAAAATAAAATTTATAATGTACAATTTATGTTCATTAGCAGTTAATATCTAAAAAGTCGAAAAACATAAGACAATTTGAGTAAAATATTATTAAAAAAATAATAGTTAAGGCAGTCATAGAACAATTAGGAGTTAGTCAAGTGCAAAATATTTGAGTCTTGCTCAATCACACTGGTTATTATTTGATTTCATATAAATAAAATTTAGTCAAAAATTGGTGTTAGTGGATAACTTGACCTAATAGCAACCAAATTTACCATCCTTGTGGAAATCATTAACTTAGAGGAAAATGACTATTATTTTTTTAGACCACTAATGAAGAAAGACAAAATAACACGTGCAGGCAATAGTCCAAATTGAGTAAATGTGGGAATTGCAACTGAAGCAAGGTTAACTCACAGTTTCATACACAACACAATGATAGTCGAATAAATTAAAGCAATTAAGACTCGATCTTTAGTTGATCAAGAACTTGATTGATAGAATTTAAGTCTTAATATTCAATTTATAAATATTCATTGTAACTATTATTTTAGATATTATCTATTACTCTAAATTTATCTTTTATTCGCGATTTATCTTTACACTTATTAATGCTTTATTTAGCTCATAATAAGTAAACAGTTCTTATTATTGGTTGTTGAGAGCTTTTTAACCATGCTTAGTTAACTTTAAATTCCCAAACATTAACTCTAAACAATACCCAACAATAATTATCAACAAAGTCAATTAAAGAAATGTGCCTAGATTTAGGCTGCTATATTACGGTCATGGCCCACATGCCTTGTGTTGAAGAAAGAAAACAAACGACTCAAGCCCAAATACTATGAAGTATTAAGCCAAATGTCTCATTGAAAATGCAACTTTTACACATTAAAATTATCTATATAAAAACTATAAACTAATTTTTAAAAAAAATTAATTACAATTTTAGTCTTTATATTTTAGCTGAATCACAAAATAATATTCTTATTTTATTTATTCTAAATTTTGATCTTTAAATAAAATTTTAATTCAAAATTTGATAAAGTATATTTTTTTTTTGTGCTAATTTAATCTACATCATGCCTTAAATATCTCGCTGCAACAATTGGATCTGATATGTATGATCATAAATAGTGTGGTGTGGTTTAAAAAAAATATTCTATTAAATTTTAAACTAAAATTATGTTTGAAGACTAAAATTGGAGAATCTATTTTTCGTAATCAAACTATAATATGAGATCAAAATTAAACTTTTAAAAAATTGAAAGTCGCATAAAATAAAACTATTTTTCTTTTAAGAAATTGTTTGGATTTAATCAAATTTTGAATTTCTTTTTTAAAGTCAAATCAAACTAAACAGTATATATAAATTTTAATACTTAATTATTATTTATTATTATGAAAACTACATTAATCTATTATGTGTTAGTTTAGTTTTTTTTAATAATTTGTTTAGTTTAATATATTTTTATTACTATATACCAATCAAAATTATTTTGCAATGTCAAATTTTAGTATATTATATATTATATATTATATTTTGCTTCAAAATAATTTTATAAATATTAATATTTAAAATATTTGTTGTAATTATAATTTAAATTAATAAAAAAACTAATTCGAATTTAATTATATTAATTTAAATAAGATCAGATTAAATTTTTTAAAAGACGCCATCCAGATTTAACCAAATTGCAAAGATTTAATCTTTAAATAAGATAATTTTTTGAATAAGAAAATCTTAAAACTAAAAAAAAATGTCGTTAAGGAGATCCTCACAACAGCCGCAACTAAATTCAATCTCTCATGTGACGATTAGATCAACTTTCATTACTTATTTTAATTTATTATTTATCTCTTAGAGTTATTTTCATGTTCAAATAAATACAAATATTTCTTTAATAGAAAGCATGAATTACTGACCATAGCTTTATAAGAAACGTGTACGGCTGGGATTATCACAGACAGCACAATATTATTGGTTGCTGTCACATCATACCTCTCCCAACTCCCAACCTCTTTTCATTGGTACACGTACCTTGGTCGGCAGTATGCGATCCCCATTATTATGCCTTTTCTCATAATATTTTATATATTTTCTTAATTATTTTAATTTCTTATTCATAATCTAAAATTTTAAATCTCTATACAAGGGCATGTTGTTTACATGTTTATTTATTTTAAATAATTTATTGTCATAAATTTTAAATGTAAAGAACTGAATAATAATTATCGTATTTAAATACTCGTTTAAATTAGATTGCATTATATTCTAATATAAAAGAAACATTTCCATCGAAAACAAAACGAAATTGTTTGTTTAGTAATTTGAAGTACTTAAATAATTAAATAATAAAAATGGGAGTGTTATGTATGTTAAGTGGTCCTAAGTGGTGTGTTGAAATTGAAAAGCGAAAAAAGAGAAAGCAGCAGCAAAGTGTGAAGAGACATTGGACACTTGGCGCATTCAGCAAGCTTTTGTAACCAAGGAGGGAGGAACGCAGCCAACCACACCAAAAACTTCCCCAAAAACATACCAAATCAGGAAAAGAATACTCCAAATAACATTAAATTCATAAAATAAATAAATACCACAGGTAACTCTACTACTGCTACTCTCTTTCATCCTTCTTTTCTTTCTCCAGATTTTCTCCTCTCTTTTGTTTTTCCCTAATTTCAACCCTTTTTTTTTCTTTCCCTTTTGCTTCTTCAATTCTTATATTCTTCTAACTATACTTACTCCAACTTATTTTCTTACCAAAAATACATACACATAGTAATTGTTTTCACTGTTAGCTTCTTTAGTTCTATATTATTTCGAGAAAGATATTTTTGCAATAGTGTTAAAATCTTTGACTATTTTAATTACGATCTCGAGACTCTTGTTATTATCATTATTCATTACTTTGATTTTTTCCACGTTGTACAAACACTATACAAATTCTTGTTATCTTGTAAAACAACAAAAATGCAAGTTTATTAAAATACACTCCACTTTTTTTTTTTTTTTATTCGTGCAAACCTAGCTCAGTTTTTTGTTGTTGTGGTTGGTTCTGTTCTTCTTTTAAATAAGAGAAAGTATTTGGATGTAAATCTTTTTTTTTTCATAATCAATTTGTGATTTTGGTTAAATTTTGATCTTATGTTTTAAGTTTGAGTTTGAGGGGATTCAGATTTGTGATTTAGATGAGGTTGTTGTTGTTCTGTTTTGCTTCAGATTTGAGGAAAAGTAGGAATTGATTAAAAAAAGCATGAATTTCAAGGGATTTGGAAATGATCCTGGAGCCTCCGCCGGCGGCGGAGGAAGGACGACGACGACGGGGAATTTTTCCCTGGCGCGTCAACCGTCTGTATACTCTCTGACGGTTGACGAATTCATGAACAGTATGGGAGGTTCTGGGAAGGATTTTGGGTCAATGAACATGGATGAATTGTTGAAGAATATTTGGAGTGCTGAAGAGGTTCAAACAATGGGTGGTGAAGAAGGTATTAGTCATTTACAAAGACAAGGTTCTTTAACACTACCTCGTACACTTAGTCAGAAAACAGTTGATGAGGTTTGGAAGGATATTTCAAAGGACTATGGTCCTACTTTAGCTGCTCCACAAGCTCAGAGACAACCAACTTTGGGAGAGATGACTTTGGAAGAGTTTTTGGTTAGAGCTGGTGTTGTTAGAGAAGATGCAAAACCAAATGATGGTGTTTTTCTTGATATGGCTCGTCTTGGGAATAATAATAGTAACTTGGGTTTGGCTTTTCAGGCTCAGCAGTTGAATAAGGTTTCTGATTTTATGGGTAATAATAGGATTTCTGTTAATGATAATCATTCACTTGTGGGTCTTCAATCCCCCACTACTAATTTGCCCTTGAATGTTAATGGGATTAGAACATCAAATCAGCAACAGATGCAGAATTCACAGACTCAGCAACAGCACCAGAATCAACAACTTCAGCAACATCAACATCAAAATCAGCATCAGCAGATATTTCCGAAGCAGCCGGGTTTGAACTATGCAACTCAGATGCCTTTGTCTAGTAATCAAGGGATGAGAGGTGGAATTGTGGGGCTTTCTCCTGATCAAGGAATGAATGGTAATCTTGTGCAAGGTGGAGGGATTGGCATGGTTGGTTTGGCGCCCGGGGCTGTTCAGATTGGTACTGGATCGCCGGCGAACCAGATATCTGGTGATAAAATTGGAAAGACTAATGGTGGTGATACTTCTTCTGTGTCACCGGTTCCTTATGTCTTTAATGGCGGTATGCGAGGTAGGAAGACTAATGGAGCTGTTGAGAAGGTAATTGAGAGGAGGCAGAGAAGAATGATAAAGAATAGGGAGTCAGCTGCTAGATCCCGCGCTCGCAAGCAGGTAAATTTTTTTTGACTTACTGCTTGTGATTTGGTTGTTAATCTAAATTTAGCAATCATAGTTCTCTTAACTTATTCAAATGAACACTTACTTGGATGCAAGAAGACTTATTTATACAACTATTTTTAAGTAGTATTTGTTCCCTTATACTGGTCTAACCCGCTCGATTAGATTATACAAAGATTCTAGACCGAAAAATAGATGAAAAGATGTGCTTGATATATTAGATAATTCAATTATAAAATAGGGTTTGGTGACATATGCAATATCAAAAGAACGTGATGATGATTTGAGTCATGTTATGATTTTACTTATCGGAATACTACTCAGGCCATTGCATTCTGATTTTATCCTCTGTGAACATGCTGTAAATGTGCAGCAGAATGGTAATATGATAGCGATCTGACCTGATGAAAGGTGAAAGAATTTTGAGAAGTAACTATCATGATTTTAGCAAGGTAATGGGATTCAGGTTGTAAATATTCAGGTTTTAATAAGGTAATGGGATTGGGGAACATAGCTGCAGTTGGATCATCATAAGATCCATGAAAGCATATAACTAATTACATATTACCTATAAATGGATTTTAGTGGGAACATTACATGGGAAGGACGTGCAGTTTTAAAATTTTGTATTATGTATTAGGATATCTGATGTAAGCTCAGCATCACATTTTTATTTTCATTTATTTCAGGCTTATACCATGGAATTGGAAGCAGAAGTTGCAAAGTTAAAAGAAGAGAATGAAGAACTTCAGAAAAAGCAGGTATTTCTGGCTATTGCTACATCTTAAAACCAGATGCAGGCCTTCATTTGTACATTAATTTGTGGCTTAAGGTCCCTTACGTTAAAACATTTCTTAATCGACCATTATTTTGAATACTGCAGGCAGAAATCATGGAAATTCAGAAAAATCAAGTAAGTTCATCTTTCATAAGAATCACAGAAATCACTATTTTTTGTTTTTCTGTCATTGCATGTATTTGAATTTACCTTAACTGTACAAGTCACAAGTGTTCCTTGTGCCGTGTTTCGTGACTAATGGTCAAGATATCATGAATCATGATTTTAGCTTCCTACATATAACATGCTTTTTGTCAATCCTCCGCCCAGAGCAGTGGAAGGTTTGACAAAGGTCATTGTGACGATAACATTTGGTCACAGGCATGTGTGATTGTCTGCCTTGTCATGTTCAACATAAGAATGGTTGGTTTGGTGTTAAGTCGTGATCCGATAGTATACCTGCGTAACTGCGGAATTACTACCTTAGATTCTCCTGTTAATTATCTCATGCTATCAATTATTATATTAAGTTTATAATTTACGTTTTATCTGATTAAATACCAAGCTGTGTATTTTTGGTGAGGATGTAGTGAGTGCTTTTCTCTAGTACTGAGCCTTTGTTTCTCATGACATGTTTGATCTTCTGTTATGTATTCACTTGATGGTTGTAGAAGGACATTTTGCACGAAGCTAGTAAGAATTATGTTTAAGGGCCTCATACTCTCACTTATTAGTGCCTTAAAGAATCAATATATAGAAAGTTTTCATGCATTAGGATTTTGAAAGCTACACTTTCCAATTACAAAAATTATATTCGTTGAATCCTTAGTGCCTTTGCCTATGTTTTGATATAACATCATGTTACCAAACTGAAACCCACGTGAAAAACTACAAAAGAGAAATGATATCAATCCAACCGCAGTTCTGGTGATCATTTTAGATCATTGGTTTCAAACCATATAATCAGTTCATTATGCCCCCAAAAAAATCACTATTAACCCATTTCTGGTTGAGGTTGCATCTCTCGCATAAATTTTGGTAACATTTCTTGTAACTGGTTTGTAAATGAAGGCTTTCAGAATTTCCAGAACTCAAGGAATTCCCTTCTCACGAGATCGCAATTTAGAGTACACGAGTCTTTTACAATTCTTCTTGCATATTTATAGCTAACTGTCATAATTCTCATTGTTGTCATATAACTCAACTTAGAATGTTACGCCTACTATTTGGAATTCTAGAGTATGAGAACTGTAAGAGTGATTATTACAAATCATGTTCACAATTTATTGATGCCACCTTTGATATCGCAGGCTAAGGAAATGATGAATCTGCAGCGAGAAGTCAAGAGAAAATGCTTAAGACGAACACAAACTGGTCCGTGGTAGATTGAAGATTGGATTATGATTTCTCTGTTGAAAACATATGTATATACACATAAAATACATGTTTTTCTGCAGATTGAGGCTTTTGTAGTTTAGATTAGCACTTGAAAACTTTAATATCATGCTAACAGTTTGCATAGTTAGGGAGGATATATTCTTAGTACCGTGAGAATATGTTTCAGCACGCGTCCAACTTCATGCCACCATTGGTTAGACAATCTTTGTGCACAACACTTTCACTTAATTTGATTTGGTGCGAGGCTGAAGTATTTATTTATCATGTATGTACTTTTAATGCACTTTTCATGAGTTTGGACTAGTGGCTTGAGTTATTTATGAGACGTCTATTTTGCTATTTGCATCGATATGTCACCGAGTAAATCGAATTTTGTCCTCACCAGATCCTATCCAAATGGAGAGGAAATGACAATTTCCATCTCAAATATGTAATTAATGTCGCTATTTTTGGAAATGTGCACATTTATATCATTTATACATTCAAAAGCTTTTGGTAATGAAAGAAATGAAGATGATAATAATAAAAACTAGAGATGGTTTTACAAATCACAGTAATTCATGATAATAATTTAGAGATAGTTTTGGTAAAAATTGACTATCTTTACTAATTAATAGTTGTGATTGATTAATAGGATCAAATTATTTACACTATTAATGTATATAAATTAAAATTATATTGTAGAAATATTTGACTTTATTTTGTCCCTGTTGAGTTTTTATTACTTCTTTTCTATAAAAAATCAGATTCATAACCTATTTACGATATATATAGAACAAGCTGATAACATAGAACAAAATATAAACAAAAATATGTAGTTAAAAAATTAAAAGTCATACATAGAACACGTTGATAACAATAACTCATCCAAATCGAAGTAGTCAAACTCCAAATGACTTGGGTCGAATTGGACCACCAAAATGGATTGCATATGCTCTAATTGGATCACCTAATACTAACTATGTAAACCACACAAACATCCTCGATATCGAAATGCAAACCTGCGGACTGGGGTATCCACGAAAAATCTACAATCGAAATTTAAAAAAAGAAAAAGTTCCACATTACATCCCAGCACAGTTGTCCGATTCAGTTGCGTTATGTGGCTAAACTTTTACAGGTTACACGATATAAATGCTTAATGGCAAATTTAGCGAGCATGCACTATAGAGGAAATCACCTTGCGCCATTAACCACAATCACGGGCTCTTGTGATGAAAAACTACATCGGAATACCAGTACCTAGAAAAATGTGCTGCAGTAAAATCCAATGACTGGAACACAATTCAACCTATAAATAAATTACTACATCCGCTAATCAGTTATTCTCAACTTCTCACCCCAGTAGAGTCAATACAAATTCCACCCACAATGCCTGCTCATATACTTCAATCCGTGCAGCTACACTTGCCAATCATTGAATACGAGTGAGAAATAATCAATGGCTGAAAAAACATCTTCAAACTGTACCGATGTCTCAACCAGTTTTTTCAGCTGTGAAGTCAAGGAATGATGGTAGGCTAATGAACACTATGGAAGTATAATTTCGTTACCCTTACAATAGTCAATATAAGCAAAATGTAATATATGTGTGCTGTCCAGAGCTGAACATTACTCCCAGGGGAAATTCAAAGTGAATTCAATGTCTACTCGCAGAAAATCAGTATTGCAGTCTTTTACTCAGAAAAATCTAGCTGCTACTAGGGTCAGCTGGATGTAAATTTCATGTCTTTCCAGGAGATCATCTTCCGGTGATCCCTTCCTCTAAAAGATCTGCCCAGGAACCTGCCACTAATAGGCGGGCATAAGCCAACATCAACCAAAGAAGAGCTATTTGTCCTGTCAGATGATGACCCGACATCATCTAAATAATAGTCAAACAACATGGCAAGACAATGCACTTGATGAGCCAATACATAATTTTGTTCAATGACAGGTAGTGTCTTCAGCACGTGTAAGTTGACCTACAATTTAGAAAAGAGGTGAATAGGAGAAATCAAGAAAATAGCAACATTCATGATGATGCAGGGATATTACGTGGTTTTTTCTTCTATTTTTTTTTTTTTTAATCTTTAGACAATTTGGTGAGAAGATGGATCAAAGACTTATCTCAAGAACAAAAAACCAAGTGATTATACGAATCCCATTCCTTGAAGAAATCATGTCACAACATATCTAATGATTGTAACAACTTGAACCATCAATTACTCACCTCCGCTTCTATTGCGCGAAGTTCATTGTACCACTCCAATCCATTATTCTCCAAATGGTTCTCCTCAAAAGGTGTACATCTAAGACTCAATGCAAAAAGCGGAGGCCTTAGAGGATATTCCATACTGATCTTGATCTGTCAAAAAAAATAAAATCTACTTGGAAATGCCAATAGATCCTTGAATTCATTTTAGAAGATAAAAAGGGAATGCTTTGTTACCTTGGCTTCTAAATTCACGGTCTTCTCATCTGCATTTGTTTTTCTGCTAAGAACAAATAAGAATTCCTTCACACCAGAATCTTTCCACGAAAGAGAATTTCTGGCACAGTAATCAGATACAATATTTTCATGGTCACTTTCAATTTGGGAAGGGTCATCAAAATCGCTATCAGTATCCAACAAGAAGTCAGAACTATCATCAGCTTTTTTGAAACTCTGTGACCTAACTTTATTAAGTGAAGGAATGATACTTTTTGAAATTAAGCTAGCTTGCTTGGAGTGGTCAAACTTGGTCTTCTTTGGAAGTAAAGTTGGAAGCTCCCCATCTTCTGTCATACTATCCAGTTCTTCTTTTGTGGCACCAGAGTTTTCCATTACATCAACATCCATTGATTCCTGAACATGCTCCTCTTTATCTATGATAGCCGGAGGTGAAGCTTCACTAGGTACAGGTAGGGCTCTTATCGGTGACCAGCCATCCAATTTGCACAGAGGAGTGTGCAAAGCCCATGGAACACTTTTGCAAGACAAAAGAGGCCACTCAAGCTTTGTAAGAGATTCTAGCTGTTCCCTGTAAGCCAGCGAAAGAATTCCACAAATTTTAACTTAAGCATGCCAATCACATCGATTAGTAACATAAACTAAGGATCCTTGAAAATATAATGAATTTCTGAAAAAAAACCATACATGCAGCATAAACACTGAAAGGATTCAGGACAGGGAAGCAAACAAAGAACATTACAAAGATGTCAGTAACAAAAACACAACTAAAGCAAAGCCCCATAACAAATCTTAAGTTGATCAAATTACAGTTTTTATCTTTGTTGAACATCAAGAAAAGGTCCTCGATATTCAAAAATTCTAAAACCGTAAACATGCTAGAGCCGTGACTCACAGAAGAGCCAACTGAGCTTTTCTCCTTGAGCGAATCCTCTGCAGAACTGTCTGTACTCGGTTCTGTTGGCGATATAATGAGAGACCAGATATAACATCTTCATTCTTGGCTGCTTCACTATTGTCAGTGGGAAGCAATGGAGACACCTCAGGCAAGAAATCAATTCCTGCCAGATGCTGAGCCCATTTGTAAGGACGTGAAGTTCTTTGAGTGTTAAATTCTATAGCATCTTGAACGAAGAGTTTAGCGGACTGCATTACCATTCAAGCAAGCGAATTGGAAGATAAATAAGTTCAATAAAGTGCCTTAAATTTCTGATAGCAAAATGAAAAACATGCTAATAGCACGAAAGCACTCAAACCTGGTGAGGAAGCTCGAGTCCTGTATCATTGGGGAATAAATTGCATAAGATGTCATTGTCAAGACTATCATTAGATCCTTCTATTCCAACACATACAACATTCAACTTCACCATGTACTCAAACCTTAGAGTAATAAGTTTTGCAGGCTTAGGATTGGAAGCCTCATCTTCATACACATGGACCGTGATTTTAAGTGGGTGACTTTGAAATATACCCCCTTGGTCAGGGTTCTCCTTGACTTGCACCCTCCTTGGCCTTTTTCTACGTCTCTGACCATCTTCTTCATCATCAGGAACATCATCTTCCACTTTGGAACTCTCCATGACAGTGGAAATGCCTGCATAATAAAAATAAAATCACATCATAGTGAATACATTTTTAATTGTGTAAGAGAAAATAACAATAAATGTAAAATTCTGTATTAAAATATTCAAAATGCTCAAGAAATTCTAGAGCCACATAGGGAACATGCATAGAAAGATTGCAAACAAAGCAAAGGAAATATGAATTTAAGACCGAAAATAAAATCGACAACCGTGGCAGTACTTCAACGTTGGTAATAAACTTCCTTTACTTGTTATCTTGATGATAGCATTACAACTATCAATTTTTCACGAGCTACAATATCGTAAATAATACCATTGGAGTGATATACCAGTTTGAAGTTAAATCGAAAATAATAATCCGTTATCAGAATATACGCTGTCAACGGCAACAGAGATGGTAACAAATAGTATATCCAAAGAATGCTAAACTTCATGTGTCAGCTCTCGCTTACCAGTGTCCTTGTGAGCTTGATTACGAGCAAAAGCTTGGGCATCTTTCAGGCTTCCTACAATCTCCAGATCAATGGGTTCTACAAAGGCCTCCTTTTGAGCCAACAGTTGTGAGTAAATCACATAAAGAGCTGGTGGAAGCAACTCTGCCGACTGATGCTGCTTTAGTTTCTTTGTATGCATAATTCCTAGTTGGTTTTGTACGGGCAAAGATGCTTTCTTGAGAGACTTGAGATGTGAAGGGAGACTAGTCAGAAACTTCTTTCGGTTTGCAATAGTCTCCAGAAGGATTTTCTTTTGCTGTTCCAGTTTCGCATGATGTTTGCAGAGCTCTTTGCGCTGACCCAAATTTGTATATAAGAATCGTTAGCATATTTAATGCAATTTGCGTGAGAGCATAAAAGAAAGCAGATTAACAATGCAATGATAGAAGATGAATGAATGGATGAGAGAAAGAAAATTCTTATATTCTAACAAAAACAGCACAACTAGCATACTTAAAGACAACCCCTTCTGATATAAGACCACATTCAGTTTGAAAAGTAAACACAGCAAACACACATTACATAACCACAAAATATCAAGTAACTTTCCCCTACAGAAGATCAAATTAATACATGTCTTGAAAAACATAGATATGAATTAAATGTTGTTGATGGCAGATGGCAGAATATTGCGTACCGCCAAAAATCCACCATATAAACACGCCATTGCAGCCTAAGGCGCAGCCATGGCAGGCATCCCTACACAAATTGCCTATGGCAGTTGTCAAAAATCTGTCATTCCATTCGGCCATGTCAGCCATTTAACAACACTCAATTAACACAGGCCTACATTGAATTTATCCTATAATTCTTTCTTACCACACAAGAGCAGTAACTTCTAGCTTATCAATACAAATATTTTCGCACACTATATTAAGAGGCTGTATAAACTTCTGCTGAAACCCAATATACCAATGTCACATTCTCTTTGAAAAATGCATAGTACATATTTAATGCACATTCCTTTTACTTTCATCATCTCCTTATTAAAAATCAAGCAAATTACAAAATGAAAATCATTCTAGGTTTTATTTTGCAACAGAATATCTCATTGTCACCTGATATAGTTCAAAATTGAGCCTCTTAAGCATCAGATTATGATCACTGTCCTTCGACAAAACGGAATCCTTGATATCTTTGGGAGCGTCGCGGAAAAATTCTTCCTCGGGTACAAGTTCAATATCAGGATATTTTGACTTGAAATCTTTGCAAGCCTTAATCGCTTTAAGGTAGTGACTCTTCTCATACACCAAATTGTGAAGCTGCAGCGTCGTGAAATCCACAGGAGCTTTCGCGCGTTCCGTTTCCGTTTTGACTCTGTCTTCTTCAATCAAAATAGAACGATTCGCCTAAATAGAAAAAAAAAATCAATGTTAACGATGGTGTAATTTTAGGACAGCGAAATTATTGATTTGTGAAATTGTTATTGTATAAACCCTAGGCACCTGACGGAGAGTGATGAAGTGAAGGAACATTTGAGTAACGAGATCTCGAAGGAGTTGTTTGGGTTTGGAATCTTTTTTTATGGAGAGGATATCGGAGATGATATTCTCGATGGAAGATTTGCTGTTGTGAAGTGTTTCGTAGGGTGATTCTTCAGATTTGGAATCGTCGGAGGAATGCAAAAAGGTTTGTTCGTCTTCCTCTGGAACGGTGATTGAACCCTCTTCTATCTCACCGTCTTCCATTTTTTCAGTTTGCTTTTTCTCTTCTGATGACTGACCTAAACCCCTGCTTCTTCTTCTTTCTCTAAATCAGCTTCTCACTTTTAATAATTTGGAAAAAAAAATATATTTGGAAATCGGAAATTACAAAATGACTTTTTTTTTAGTATCTCCATTTTTTTTTTCTTTTTCCACCAAAATGCGACGATCCCAACAAATAATAAAAAAAATATTTTAGTTTTTAAACTTAATTGCTGATTTAAATTTGGGAATGCACGATCGAAAACAAAAAAAAATTCATCCTATCCTTAAGAGAAGGTAGCATTTTGGATATGCAAAAATATATATATATATATATAATAAACAAAACACATCAAATTAAATTATCATAAATTTAAAAAAATATATTAAATTAAATGTTATTATTATTGTT
>JBBPBT010000685.1:13021634-13033293 GCA_037974875.1 Cicer bijugum
TTACTATATTCATTGTTAAACATTTTCTTTTTCACAATATCACTACAATTACCTTATCATTACACTTCGCAATTACTATATATATTTCTTCTGTTATATAAAATACCTCTAACTGAATGTAAGATTCTTTCACCTCTACACGATAATTAGTGTTTATATTAAATTCATCTTCTTTCAATAATATCAGGAGAGATATTTTTTTATATGTAAACGTTCTTTTAATTATTATCATTTAATCTGAGTTATTTTTGTGAAAATATGATTAATGTATCTTATAAATAAATAAAATCTTATAAAAAGAACAATAAAATACTTATAAGAGGATATTACATATAGGAATGAGGTAATACCCTTTTGATTTTATCACAATTCCTTAAAAAACTTTGTGCTAAAGTTTATTACGTGAGAACTGAATAAATATCACAACTCACACGCTTGCTAGGGTGACAAATACTTTTGGACTATTCAACGTATCTTTGACTTCTATCATTTATGTATATTGATACTCTTTTTTATTTAATGAAATGAGTAGTGTTTTATTTGTTAAAAAAATTTCACTTGAAATGTTCTCTTATATTTTGAAAGAAGTAGCATAAATAAAAAGTACAATAATTGTATAATTTTTTTTTTTAATTTTAATAAAAGTCAATGGTTAGTAATTTTTTATATGTGTTAATGGGTGAATTGTTAGAAGAATGGATCAAAACATATACATGTTCTATGAAACTTCTTCAGTGTCCATACTTATATAATTTATTAGACTACACATTTGAAGATAAAATATTTTTACTTTGGTATCTATAACACCCATCCTTTCTCATAATAATTAATCTATTTATAAAAAATGTTATCTTAAAATAATTGAAAAATTTCAATTCATAACATGATATTATCTATGTTTTTTTAATTGTACTCTATGTTAACACCACATGCATAATTTTTAATTCAATATTATCCACTTTACATTTATTGAAATTGTAAATAGATAATATTTAACAATAACAATATAGTAAAAAAATTATTATTAATATATTTGAATGTAAAATAACTCAAAAAATCTATTATTGTGAACAAAAATATTTAGTGGATACACCATATAATATATACACCTTAAAAGAAAAATAAATTAAAAGAGTGATAAAATAAATATGATAATTTATTAATGTGATTCGATGAAGAAAACAATAATAAAATAAAGTGATAAATAAATATTTATAAAATTTGAGTGTATACGTAGTATTGTGAATTAGAGTGTGTATAAGATAAGAGATAGCCTTTTAATAATTAAATTTGGATAGTATTTGTAAAAAGAAAAAGAAAAAAAAAACTGCATATTGATATTACCGAGAGATGAAAGTTCTAATTTAAAAAGTGAGAGCTCGGAATCAAATATAGTAGCCAGTAAGAGAATATGTGTCTGTCTGTCTAGGACTGTGAAATAAGGGCCTTTCAAGACAAACCCGTGACTCCCTTTCTCTCTCTCTTTCTACGTGTGTGTGCGTATGTGTGTTTTTCTGATACATAGTGAGAGAGAGAGAGAGAGAGAGAGAAAGAAGAGAGAAGAGTTTTCTTCTGAAATTCTGACATTGATCCCGCGCACACCCACTTGAAATCACGCACAAGAGGAAGAACCTG
The DNA here is from genome assembly GCA_037974875.1 of Cicer bijugum. Taxonomy (NCBI): domain Eukaryota; kingdom Viridiplantae; phylum Streptophyta; class Magnoliopsida; order Fabales; family Fabaceae; genus Cicer; species Cicer bijugum. The sequence goes on from JBBPBT010000685.1 coordinate 13,023,270, forward strand.
CACACCCATGTTGTCTTCTTCTTTTATTTCAAATTGACCGTTCAACCCTTCCTCAACTCAACCCATTCCATCCTTTTTTCCATTACTAGTATTTACTCAAACACCTTCCTACCTTATTAGTGTTACCCTCTCAACGGTTATAACTTTTATGATTCTCATAAGATAATCAATCCAATCTAAGTTTAGATTTTTTATGTTTAATGTTCAATGTACCTTGAATATAACTATTTTCTAGAAATATAATCTATAAAAAACAAAAAATACTAGAAGATACAATTTAAAAAATAATTATTTTTACATTAAAAATTAATTTATAAGAAAAAGATTGAATCAACAAAATGATTTATTTATTCAAATACACTATTGATCTAACTTTTTCCGAATGGAGTATTGTAAAACAAAGTACTGATAATAATTTGGTAATTAGTGGATAGTCATTAGATTGGAATAATTGTGCCATCACGGTATTTCCAATTCCAATGGTAAAGGAAATTAGTATCTCGTAAAAAGGGATAATTCTCTTTTTTTTTTAGAAACAAAAAGGTTATATATATTGACATCACATTTCGGTTCTCGATTAATGGATTAAATTATTGGAATAAAATGTGAAAAGAAATGTCAAATGTGAAGAAGGTGGGTTTGTTTCATTTCACGTCAAACGAAACAAGTGTGTTGTTTTATTTTCACTTTGTAGCTTTCCTTTTGTTGTTTATTGTCACCAACCAAACACAGTCTCTAATTTCGAATCCCTATCATACATTTTTCTATTGAACGTCTCTACTCTAAACATCGAACCACGTGATTGGAATATAAAGACTGTTTTTGGTGACGACATTTCTTCCTTCTATGATTTCTTCACACCTTTTTTCTTTTCTTCTTCCTTTTTTTTTTTAAAGAAATTAAAAAAATAAAATACTACAAATACCAAAATTTCAAAGTTCAATATATACACACTAGGTTGAGTCGTATGCTGTCTGTAGCCGCTAGTAGCACATTTTATTTTACTATTTTACTTACTAGCTAGCTTACAAATTTACAATAGCTAGCTCTAGTTACCATGTTTAGCTTTTTCTTACTTTTGTTACATTGAGCCTCCAACTTTGGGTTTTAGCGGCTCGGCTAATTAGTCTCGCTGATGTGTCCAGGTGATTGAATTATTGACCCCAAAAAGTTTCCATTAACTAGCTGGGGAAATTTTTACACCTTTTCCACCTCCTTTTTTTTTATAATATAAATATAAATAACCCAAGCATGGTAAAGGCTATAGTAAAAAAAAATAAAAAATAAAAAATGATTTATGAATTTACAGGAACAACCAGATGATTACAGTATGTGTACGTATATGATGCATTTTAGATTTTAGAGTGATTTAAAATTATAACTGATCAGAAAACTAACATAAACAATATCAAATTAATTTTAATAAATCTAAAACTATCTACAACACTCCCTCAAGTTGTAGTGCTGATTAATATTTTTCAATTTTATATCAACAACTAATACAATTTAAGAAAAAGAAAATATAATACAACTAATTAATGAAAATTGCAAAAAAGAAATATAAGTTATCAATACATCGGTTAAACAAAAACAATTAATATTTTTCAATTTTATATCAACAATTAATACAATTTAAGAAAAAGAAAATATAATGCAACTTGTTAGATAATATTATATATTAGTAGTAAGGGTATTTTAGATATTTCTATTCCTTTATATATATACTCATTGTAACCCTATTAACAAAAAGTTTGGTTCATTCTATGTTATGAAACCCTAGAGTGGTTCTCTCTTGGTTGTCTATCTTCTTCCTCTTTTCATTGTTAACATGATATATAGAGCCTATTTCGATCCTCCTTGAACGATTCCGCCTCTATTCCGCTGCCGAGTTCCCAACAGTTTGGGATCTATTGTAAAGAAGATAGAGACTGTTTTGATAGAAAAGACAACCACCAAAAGAGAAAAGAGAAGAGTAACTTTATTGCCGATTTTGTTAAATCAGTGTCATAAAAACATCGATTGCGCATTCGTTAACTGTTGGATCGGGCTGATTTTTGGACAACATGTTCGCAACATTCAAGTCTTCATCTTCAACGGTCGGATCGGTGAAACGACGTTTGTAGAGGGAGAAATCTTGCTCACATAGCAGCAGATTATCCCTAATTTATTTTGTCTCAATGATTGTGTTTGTCGTATTTTCCTATCATTATTTATTATGGCTGGTGCTAAGGATGATTCTCTCCAAGCACATTGGAAAGCACATTATCCGAAATTGGGGAGAGCACATAAGAAGAATTTTAGGGGACCATCGTCCAATGTTGTTGCTTTTGTTCCTCCTACCATTGACTTTAGTTCTGATTTTGGTTTGGTTCACATGATTTCAATTGTTGTGGTTCTTTGCTGATTTGGTTGGTAATTTAATTGTTCGTTTCTCCTATCTCTTTGGTTGCTTCTCTCTAAATCAACACTCTTTTGTTATTGGTTGCTTCTCTCTTTGGTTAGTTTGGTTTGGTGTTGTTTAGTTTGGTTTGATTTAGTTTTGTTTGGTTTGATTTGGTTTCGGTTTGATTTTTTGTCGGCTTGGTTCTTCTCTTGATTGTGACTATTTGATATGATTTCATGTTGGTTTGGTTTCTCTCTTTATTGTGATTGTTTGGTATAGCTAACGATCCTCCCTTTGGCTTCTGCTTCTCTCTTTGTTGGTTCTTCTCTTTGATTGTTGCTTCTTCTTTGGTGACATCCCTCTTGCCCCCTGGCTGTCCAACCACCTCCTGCGATTGTTGATCCTCTTCGTTACCCCTCTCGTCAACTTTGTTTGAACTCTCTTCCTTTAAAGAGGTTGTTCTTGATCTTGTTTGGTGGAGGCACTTTCTGCTGTTTCAGGGGTGTTATTTGGTGTTTCAGGGGTGTTGTTTGGCGGAGGCACTTCAGTTGTTTCAGGAGTGTTGTTTAGTGTTTCAAGGGTTTTGTTTGGCAGAGGCACTTCAGTTGTTTCAGGGGTGTTGTTTGGTGTTTCAAGGGTGTTGTTTGGCATATGCACTTCAACTGTTTCAGGAGTGTTGTTTGGCGGAGGCACTTCAGTTGTTTCAAGGGTGTTGTTTGGTGTTTCAAGGGTGTTGTTTGACATAGGCACTTCAGCTGTTTCAGGAGTGTTGTTTTGTTCACAAAGATGCATTCCATTAATGATTTTCGTTTTTTTAGTTGACAAACTCTCGATGCTCCATGTTAATGCATCGTGAGTTTGAGGGGAGATGTTAGATAATATTATTATATATTAGTAGTAAGGGTATTTTAGATATTTTTATTCCTTTATATATATACTCATTGTAACCCTATTAACAAAAAGTTTGGTTCATTCTATGTTATGAAACCCTAGAGTGGTTCTCTCTTAGTTGTCTCTCTTCTTCCTCTTTTCATTGTTAACACAACTAATTAATGAAAATTGCAAAAAAAAAATATAAGTTATCAATACATCGGTTAAACAAAAACAAATGACATAACAATTGATAATGACTTATGTGTTGGCTTCTTTTGAATATATTAATGATATTTTTACGACACTTACTCCAACTCAAACAAAAAGTGATCGTCAAATATCTATTTTTGACAAAAGAAGTTTAACTATCATAAATAGAATTGTACAATAAGAATTATAATTGCTTAACTACTATAGGATATAAGAATACAATAAAGTTAATATTGACTAATCAAGATTTTTTTTTAAAGAAGTATACCGCTAAACACTTGGGGTGAATGAAAAACTTCTACGTCTAGAGCAAATATCACTTGTAATGGTGTCTTTCCCTTCTCAAGAATCTAAGAGGGGTGATTGAAGACCGAGTTTTTCTTCTATGATAATTATGATCATCTCTAAACTAGATGTCATAACTCATATACTATGTTAAGAAATATGGTAGAGTCTAACAAAATAAAAAAACAAATTGAAAGAAAGATTAATTTTTACATTGATAGTAGAAAGAAATATTTACTATATGTGTAGAATGTATTTTATATAGTGATCATAAATCAACTAATATAATCAACTAACAACTAATTATGACTAACAAATAATTACCTTCAAAAATATCAAACTAACTCTAACAAATCTGAAATTATCTCTAACCATTAATTATACATTTCTATTTTATTTACCTTTTCCTTTCTCCATCTCATCCATATTATATATATCACCTAGGGAATATCAAGTTTTAGTATGAATTTTTTTCTTTACAATTTTATTAACGTTTAAACTATTTTATTAAAAATGTATCCTTCTTCATTTAATTAAATAATTAATTTTTAAAATATCTATACCTTTACATAAATAAAAACAATTTTTTGTGACACATTTATTTTTTAATTTTATCATTTAATTAAACTATTTTATTTATAAATTTATCATTATATTACAATCAAACAGTGAGAGTGATATTTTTTTAAAAATAAAATAGTATTAAATTTTATAATTTGTATTATTGACGCATACGGACAACAGACATGTGCTTGACTACACTCTAGACATGTATAATACGAGTTGCGCATGTATCAAAGTTTCTAAGCTGGCTACATGCACAAGAAGCAAAAGACATGAAATCAAAGCTAATTTAAAAAAATATAATACATTGTTTTGAAATCATAGAATGTCACATTGACAATGTATGCGCTTTAATTATTGATTGGATTGTCTCATGTAATATATACTAACCCACATATTTCATAATTTGAAAGAAAAAGGAGGTAAAGAAAGTTGCTTGAAAACCATAGAGCATAATAATTGGCCAGTGAGGATTCAAATAATTAAAATAAGAAGTGCATTCATTCTGTGATAGTAAGTGAAAGTAGAAGAGTAGGGACGCAGAAGCAGATTGAGGGCCAAAGCAAAACAATGGGAAAATGATGACTAATTATATCGGATAGATATCACAACTGCTTGTTTTGATAATGCCCATGATTCTCATTATTGGAAAAACAAAGCTAAACTGTCCTGGTTTCCCACTCACATAGTAATTATTTCTCACTTTACAATTTTCTTTGCTTTTCTCATGGATATATAGTTATTTAATTAATAGTATTATCCAAAAGTTTGGTTGCTCAACATCCAAGTTAAGCTTACGAGAGAAGCTGCTTTTGTTTTTTTTGGTTTACCCTCATAAAAAAGTACTACTATAAACAATTCACAGGAAACAGATATTTAAAGGATATCATGTTATATACAGATGATTGAAAAAGCAAAGCTGTGGTTATTCATTAGAGGACATGAATAACAGAAATGAAAGTAGAATACTCATTTTTAGGAGATTTCATTACAATTAGAAGATTCAGACATCAAGAATATTAATAATAAAGTATATGTTGTTTAGTGCTTTGAGTTAAAAAGTACACGGTTTGGTAATTTCAGAATTTATTTTTCTATCATAACTTTGACTATTTTTTTTATTTTATCTTTTTTAAATTATTTTAATTTAGCTTTCTCATGCTATTAATAAAGGATAGTTTTGTTAATACTAACTCATAATCTATAATTTATTTACAAAATTAGCTACATTTCGTAATTTATACGAAATTGCAATATTGAACATTAATACACATTTAAGGCAGAATAACTAAAAATACATGAGAGGAACAAACCCTTTACCTAAAAAATCCCAAAGAAGAAATAGTAAAAAAATACCATTGGGACGAACAACCAGAATCGAAGCATCGACAAGTCAATTGCTAGCCTAACGTGAGCCGCCCATCATCACAAATTTATGTTGGGTTATACACAACAAATGTTGGATCTCACTTCGTGTGCCACCTTAGCAAAACACCGGTTTCATAAAAAATATCATTGCGATATAAAATTAATTATATTTTCAATTATATCATCTAATTAATGTTATATTAATAATGATAATTTCATAAAATTACAAGTTTCTATTTTATTTATAGTTATTTCTTAATTAATAATGATAATTTTGGTAAAAACTATCATAAATATTCTTTATTGGTGCATTTGTCAAACTTCTTGAAATTGATTATATTTTTCATAAATGTTTTGGACTTATGATGCTTCTTGTATATTCTTTTCTTATCAACATCCATCTTTTTTCTTGGAATCTCAATATCATCAATATTCTTTGAAGTAGTATAATCATCTTCAACTATATCACAAAGTTCAGAATTTTGTGAAATAAAAAAACTTCTCAATTTGTCCTTCTAATATTTAAAATGTTTTCCATTAAACATTGATGGTCGGTTGATGTTTCCTCTAGCAACTTCTTAACTGAATCTAGACATGTTGAACCATTTGATCTTTTCCCAAACATTATAAATTGCTTAGCCTTGAGATGGAACTCTAATACCAATTGAAGGTGCAAATAGGATAAGAGATATTTGAATTGTATTTTACTAAGTTGATAATTTTTTTCACTATTCGATTAAACTGGTTCAGAATTAATAATTTACTTGGAGTATAATCAATAACAAAACTAAAGAGTGTAGGAATAAAGTTACACAAGTAATTTATCGTAGTTCACCACTAATTTTGCTACATTCATCCCTTCACTCAAAATGATTTAATCTATTAATTGAACAGATTTTTATTACAAAACACCTCACCCTCTAAGTCAGTCTTCTCCAACAACCTGAAAACTCTATACTTTTGAGGAATACACACACATTGGCTCTACCCGCCAATTTTTTTCCATATAATCCGACAATTCATTATTGTTGAAGGCACACTAACACCCCTATCAAGTTTGAATATAGATGTTTGAAACTTGAGTAATTATTTCTAACAAGCAGATTATAACAATGGCTATCATACTCTAAGAAGAACACTTAAATATTTATCATTCAAACAAGTATTTCTTTCTTTGAACTCTAAGATGAACTTGTAATTTTGAGCTTGAGTTCTTCTACTATTTAATGATTTTTTGATGATCTTCATCTTGAGTCTTGAATATCTATTTATAAATAACATTAGGGCTTCAATTTAATGTTTATTTAGTTCTGAATTGTATCTTCATTCATAGCTTAGTAAACAATTATCTTATCCAAAAATAATTCTAAACAATATGCTTTTTGATACGATGTTCTTTAGTCAATTCTTATTTATGAATCCAATACGAGCAGTTCTTCTAGGTTGATTTTATTCTTATTTTATTTAGATTGAGTTTGTAAATTTTTTAGATTGATATTGTTCGTATTTGGTTAAGATTGCATTCGCAAATTCTTCAAATGAAACTTCCTTCCTATTGCTTGCTATGATCTGAGTGGGAACATAATGTTAGATGGTTCTTGAACTTTCACAAGTAGGAATATGACTAAGTACAAATTAATATTTTGTCATTTGTCAAAATCTCAATCATGTCTTTGCAAATAATAAATGTATATTCTTGTGAGTGTTTCTTCTAGTAAACTATTTTTTATATCATATTTTCTTGTAAGTAATTCATATCTTCTTGTAGATAATTTTTTTATTAAATCTTCTTATAAGTAATTGATATTTTCTTGTGATAAATGTTGATCAAATCTTCTTGTAAGTAATTCATATCTTTTTGTAGATAAATTTGGATAAAATTTTCATCAAATGTTAACCATATCTTCTTTTGAACTTCGTCAAATCTTATTTTAGAATGTTTTCAAAAATATGAATCTTCTTTTATATTCTGTAAAGTCAAATATATTGTTATCATAAAATACTTTTGTTAATATCGAAACGCTAATTATAAAATAAAGTTGGTTCCAATAGTTGGATCATTTTTCAGCATTTGACACCACTCATATCAAATAGTCATATTTTTAACACAATCCATGTTTATCTCATGCTTTCTAAGTCTTTCGCTAATATCTGATGAATCACCGAAACCCTCATTTATTAATTGACCTTTTACCGATTCATTTTTAAAAATTTTACAACAAAAACAAAATACTCTATCAAGTTATTTCGAATAAATAAACCAATCTACAATCCACTTATATCAATTTGATAAATATCTAGTATACCAATTAGCATTAGATCATCTCTTCGAATTATTCTTATGACCATTTACAATAAAAAAAAATATCTTTCAAGATCTATCGTAACTAAAAAATTAATCATTTTAGAATTAAGAACATCTCAATTTCTTTGATCAAATAGTACCGTCGTAATTCACGAAATTAGTAACAAATTCCTAAAATATAAAACCCTAATATCAAATTAAATCATAGTAGATAATGGATTTTTAAAATCTATAAATCAACTATTTCAAACAAATTGAATTTTTAAATCCGTAAATCTAAAAAAATATTACGACTAAAATAAAAAAATAATATATTTACAAATATTAAAGATATATTTAAACCTAAACTTTATTACTTGTTTTAGCACATATAAAAACTAAAAAAAAATGACACTTTAAAATGTATGAAGGGGGTAAGTATATTTTATCATTGCTCAGCAATAGCTATCGCACAATTAAAACACTAAAAAAATTGCTTAAGAAATTATTTTTAATTAATTCATACAATAAAAATATTTAAGATGTTAATTTTTATCATCCAATAACATATCAAACGATTTAACAATTATTTTAGGTTGGTGTCCATGCATATACATATTTTTCATAGGTTCCTACAAGGTGCATAATATATAATGAAATGAGAAAATGGGAATGAATGAATTATGAGTTACTTTAGTCTAGTCTAAAAAACGTGAAGAAGAGGGAGAAACAAAAGAACAAAAATCTGGCAAGTTGTAAAGAAACAATCAATAATCATGCCCTTGTTGTTTCTATATCTTTTTGCTTGTTCTTCTTCTTCTTCTTATTATTCTTTTTCCTTCTAAAACCTTTTTCTTAATTCTAAAATTCTAAAATTCACACCCCCTGACTCTTAATTATCTGTGTGTACTCTCTCCATACTGAACCATATTTCAGCGCCTGACATGGGTTACAGTACCTATAGTCCTTTTTTTTATTTTTGAATGATCTGTGAGTATGTATTACTAGTCTCGTGATTCTTGTTTTGTTTTTTTCTTTTGTAAATACTTATTTATTACCACTACCTTATTCCCTTGTTCATGTTACGTGCATATTTATGGGAATTGTGGAGATTTTTGAATTTTTTAACACACTTAGCAACAAGTCGAACTAACCCATTTGTTCTCTATTGTTCCAAATTTAACGTGACCACAGTCCACAGGTTAGGAAGAGAGTACCCTGCCCAATTTTTCTGTCCTTTTGCTACTCTTATTGTGTTTCCAATTCAAATCGAATCTCAAGTTTAGGAACAGGGTAAATTCAACAATTTCATCCACTTGGAAACTTTTCCCTTTCGTCATCTTTTCACTGTCAATAATATTATCTACTAGTATTTCGATTCAAACTTCTTTTTCCCCAATTATTCATTCATTGCCTTGACCAGATCATAATTAATACTATACACCTAATTACATTATTATATTTATAATAGAAGGGAATTTTGGTTATTCATAAAAAAACAAACACAGGAAACATATTACTCTCACAAATAAAATAAAATGACTTGTTATAATCCCTGAAAAATATCCAGACCATTTTAATTATTTAACCACAATATATCATTGAACTTGATGGAAAACTGATTAATTAATTACTTGTATCGTTATCCTATTAACAACATTTATGGATTTTTTATGTGACATTTAATAAAAATATAAGAAAATAATTTAGCCCTTCATTTAAAATTCAAATGAAAAAGAAATTTTAAAAAGATTTAATAAGGAGACGATGCAAGACAAGACTGAGTGAAAACGAAAGGGATAGAAACAAAATCCTTGAAACGCAAAATTACAGTTTCTTTTTCATCTCTGTTTTCAAACCGAGATTTATCTCCTTTTTGCGATGATTTCTTTTCCTTCTCATGAACTATTATATCATGTGGACTATCAAATAATTCAATTAAAAAATGAATAAAAAAACTGATTAGAAAAAACAATTAACAGAAAAATTAATTTGTCTCAATTTATTTTTATGAAATTAAAAATGATCTTTTTTTTTTTTTTTTGTAGACTAATTTG
>JBBPBT010000685.1:13064762-13076120 GCA_037974875.1 Cicer bijugum
AGTTAAAAAATTCAATTTTAAAATGTACCCAAAAAATATAAAATAAGTCTCACATTAAATGAGTTGTAGGTTTTTAGACTAATCCATAATTTAATTATTTTAAAAGTTTTTGTTTATATTTTGTAATACTAAGTGTTAAAAAATATTATTTTTAAAATTTTTATAAAATCTAACAATATATTTTATATACTATTAACATTATAATATAAAAATTGTTAACATTTTACATACTTTATTTCTATACTATTTAAAATATTTTAAATATTTTAAATATCTGTCTTTAAAATAATATTTCTATATTATTTTTTATGTTACCCGAGTCTGACTAAATTAGTCTACCACATATACGAGTTTTTTATATCCTAAAATTAAAATTTAGATCCAAAATTCAGAATCCAAATCATATGTTTTATTGGATTTTTTAGATCGATCCATTTTTACAACTCTAAAATTAGTCAGCTGAAATTATTGTACGACATACATAGGATTGATTAAACACAAATGATTTGGCATAGCCTATATGTAACTAAATCGCAAAAGCATGACCACAGCAAAAATAACACAAATGATTAATTTGTATTCAGAATAAAATATAAAATAGAAATGATATTTAAAAAGTTGATATATTTTATTAAAAATTAAAATTAAATAAATTTACTTTTTTATAAGAAAAATTTACTTATATTTTATTCTTTAAATGGTATATAATTCTACCTCCGAATAGGATTAAAAATCCAAATAAAATTTTGGTGTCAATTTTATCGATTCAGTTGAGAGGGGAAAAAAGCAAAAGAAGAATCAAATAGGACAAATAGAATGAGCAATTAATGAAAAAAAGGGAATGTAATTTTTTTTTAATGTTTTATAGATAACAACAGAGCTAAAATGATATTTTTATTGAGTATGTGGTGGAAAGTGAAGGTGGGGAGATGCATAGTACAATTCCCATATTTTCTTACCAATTGCATCATACTTTGCCTTGTACTAGTCATGTTATGCTAGATAAATACTAGTATTGAAATAAATATTATGTTTAATTTTAATTAATCTTTTTTATTTTTATTAATTCACATAATTGATTTAATTTAATTTTTAATTAAAGAATAGCGATGTGATATTGATAAATAATATGATGATGTAAAATAATTAATGTTCATGAAATTGTAATAAAATTTATTGAAAATTTATTTTTCAACTTCAGAAATATTTTATTTTTGTAAGTTAATTAATGATATGTAAATAATTAATGGATCTAGATGATTTTATATCATGAAATCATATGTTATATTATTTAAAATGTCAAATCTACATTTTTTTAATTCAAAAATTTAAAAAATAAACTAAAACTGTTGACTTTTAAATAGATGTCTAATTCTATAAATTGATAAAAATAGATAGATTAAAACTATATTTAAACTTAAATACTTGAAATAAACCATCATATTTAAAATAAAATAATAATAATAATAATAATAAAAAAGTATTTTATAAATATATCTTTAAATTATAACTGAAGTGACAAATATTACATATCAGGTTGAACGTGTTGACTGACTTCAAATTTAAAATCTCGTAGAATTAATCATGGTAATATTTGCTGACTAAAAAAAAAATCTCTCTTAAATACCAAAGAAATCTTGATATCAAGATATATATCAAAACTAGATTAAATCGGTCAACTCAATAGGTTGGTTGGATAAGAAACTCAACCTGTTTGTAAAAAATGTAAGGGGAAAATAGAAATTTCATTTAAGTTGTTATATGATGTGTACTCTTATATTTTAGATTTCTTGTTTCGTATATCAGCCTATATCCCAAACTTTTCAATATGAAAAAACTCATCCATGAAGAGAGGGTTAAAGAAGAGGAAGCAAATTCCTCATGTACTATTTTCTTAGGAGAATGAAATATGTTAAATTAATTATCCAAGCATAAGATGTACAAGAAGCAAAACCAGAAATGACATGGATTAGAAGAGTGACATTAAAACATGTAACTACTTGAGCATATATATGATACTGAAAATCTATAAGACCGAAACATAATTCATAAACTCTTCATCTGATTCCAATGCCGTCATATTATCGGGAGAAAGACACACTTCCAAATCGATGCTCCCTCCACCTTCTTGTCCCGGATACGATGTTACTTTTCCATCAGATTTGTTAGCATATCCACTTCTAACTGCCAAAGCTTTTCCCATTCCAAATTCATTTCCATACATATTAAACCTCGGTGAACTACCCATCATCACACTTAAAGGATTAATGAACAAATCCATTCGATAAACAAAAGGAGACTTTAACCACTCTTCCACCCAACGCTTCACCACTTTGTCGTCATGATTTGCAACTGCAGCATGAACCTTCCACGCTGCCCATCCCATATTCTTGTTAAGCAATTCTTCTACACTTGTTTCAGCAATCACTGCATGAAGTGAATTCCCAAAATATTCCACAGGAAGAGGTGGTACCATTCTTGATCTGTTGTTTGTAGCCAATTTGCAACTCGTTCGCTGCTCATTTTTCAGAAGACGCGCGCGTGTTATAGATCTCCAAACTAATGCTGATAGAGATTGGAACGATGAGATTTTGGTTGTTTTAGACTCTTTGTTGGCTTTTGCTTTCAGTTTTGCTATAGACTCTGCTGAAAAGTGGAAGATTCTTTCTCTTAGTTTTGTTGATTCAAATATGTGAATAAACTCATCGTGATGTTTGAAAGGAAGGTTGATCGTTGGACCATAACCTTCTGGAAACCATCTATTGTTGATGGGTTGGTGTGAAATGGGAACAGGAAGAGGGCCATAAACACCATTTTGAAATTGAAATATTTGGGAGAATGTGTTAAAGAAATTCCAATAAGCAGTACCATCACCAATAGAATGGTTCATGGAACAACCTATGAAAACACCGTCCAATAACTCAGTGACTTGGATGGACAACAAAGACATGGTGTGACCATCATGGTTGATTGCTTTGTGGTGATCAAAAAATGACTGAACAATTTCTGGAACATCAACAGGGGAGAGGATTTCATTTATTGTCATATCTAAAGTTGCATGGATGAATTTAGCTCCGGGACTGTTCTTACAATCAACAAAAATAATGTAAGAAGGAGGGTTATCGGTTTTTTGAGTAACAAGACGACCTGCTAAGGGGTGGAAATGGAAAAGTGTGAGAGAAAGGGAGTGTTTGAGTTTTTCTAAGAGATTGTGGATGAAATCTTGTTGTATTGTTGGTTTCTTGAAGAGAAGACCCTTTTGGATATGGTGTGCAGATAACATGCAAATATCCCATGGTGTTAAACAGCAGATTTGGTTTGAGTCATCGATAGGGGGATACGGTTTGATGAAGGATTCAGAAAGGAGATGTAGGGAAGGGGTGATCATGTTTCAGAATCCCAGTGACCCGTGCTGGTTAAAAAGAATCTAATACTTATTATTGTTATCATAAAAACTAAGGAATTTGTTCATTATTTTTTTCTATCTGTAAATAAAATATAAAGAAATTGCACTTAACTGTGAGAATCCAATGCTGAAACCCGATATATAGTATCCTACAAGTTAATATGACCGTGATGGTCCTGGAAACCAACACTGGGCAGAAGTGGACAATTAAAGCAATCTTGTAGCTTTTTGAATTGATATCAGGCTTTAAGGTAATGTTTCACAAGTTTTTTAGTTGGAATCAATATTTAGCAGTAGTTGTTGGAGGAAGCGGTATTAGTACTTGAGAAATAGACGTTTTCGCCTGGGTGGAACAACAAACACCTATCTACCTATTGGTGGTTGTATTGTCTTTCTTGAAATCAATCATGTATGTGTTACCGGTCTATTTTCTTTCTTTAGTCAGATATCATTCATAAACTCGAGTCTTTATTCAAAAAAAAAATTTGGGGTGGGAGAGCAGAATCTAGAAAAATCAATCTGGTTAACTGGGATAAAATCTGCTAGGGACTGGGTTCAAAAGGGTCTTATGAAATGGTCACTAGTACTACAAAATATTTTGCCTTTTGTTAGTTTTCTTGTGTTCCAAAGTTTGTCGGCAATATTGTTGGTCCATTAGAAAATACATGATGGGGCGTGAAAAGGTAATCCAAGGTTGGCCAAAGAGGGTACAAGAAGAGTCTGGTTTATTTATTCTGCTTTTTATCTAGCATATCCTTTTTCTCTTTTTGTTATTACCCTCTAAACAAATGAAACATGGGAAATTAAATTCATAATAAAACAAAGTCAAACAGGCAAAATGGAATAATCAAGTAGTGAAACGGAAACGAAACAAACAGCAAATCAATATGCTAATCCAAGCAAAATCGCTAAAATCCTAAAAGAAGCCAGAAACACAAAACTGTGACGTTCAAAGAACGTGTAGATCCCTTGTAAACTGTCATGCATAGTCTAAGACTCGAGACTGTCATTAAGAGAGAGAGAAGCCAATTGATCAGATGGGATGTTTGATTGCTGCTGTTGAACACTTCTCAGCACATCCATGGCTTCAGCAACTTTTGTCTTGAGAGCCTCTGGTGACTCAATCAGATGTAACACCTCAGGCTGGTCCATCTCCAAAAGCATCCCTGTCACCTTTGCAGCCCCAACTTGCTCAAGCTTCTCTACTAGCGGGTATAAAACTTCACCAAGCATCTATGAATACATTCATGAAAGTGAATCAGTATATGACAATTTCCTAATGCACATGAAACAATTTAGTAATCAACCCAAATGTGCTAAAACAATAGCCAGAAACAGGTCTTACAGTCCTCTGCTGTTCAGGATGAGCATTTGCAAGAGCTGTAGCCAGAGCTTGCGCTCCTCCAGCAACTCCTGGTAGTGTAATAGTTTGCATGTTGCGACTAGGTGGATATCGATAGACACGTCCCCTTGGAAGCATCTGAAAAACCCAACAAAGAGTATATCAACAACTGGCATAAAAAGCAAAAACAGAAAGAGAAAAAACAATAAGCACATAAATTATGCATGAGCAGACCTGTTGCTGCATCAATGGCATTGTCTGCTGGAGTTGTTGCATAGGACCAGCTCCTCGCCGTCCGCCTGGACGCTGACCTTGTTGGCCCTGCTGAACCATGGGAACAAAGAAGTTTGGCAAAGGAGCACCTGGTCTCATTCCAGGAACCAGTTGCTGCGGGTAGCCAAATCCAGCCTGCATTTATTATTGTTTAATCTCTAAATATAGATTCAAAAAAAATGATAATAAAATGTCCATTTATCATTGCCACAAACATCTCATAGATGCATGAGGAAGAGAATACGGCAGAACTAATCGACCTATTGTTGAAAATACAACTTAAAAACGTTAACTGAAATATGAATAATTGGCGAGCTATTATAGAATTTGACAGCCACATTTCATCAGCAAAAAAATATTGAGATATTTTTTTGGTCAACAAAAAAAAAACATTGAGATATTTATAACATAATATACTCAACTGAAAATTAACATACAACATTAATAACTACTTCGTAATTACCTGAGATATGAAGGCAGGAGGAGCTTGACCGTACAAAATTTGTTGTCCCATTCCAGGAACATTCCCAGGGTAAAATGGCATTCGAGGTGCAATAGGACCCATTGTAACTGGTCTCACTTGAGAAAATTGTGCCTGTGTGAAAAAACAATATAGACGAAATAAAGTAAATAAGCAATTTGCGAAGTAAAAAAGTTAACTGCACATATATAAATAAAAGAATCAGTTAAGACTCTTCTAAGTCATGTTAACATCTATAAAATATCTTAGGATACCACTATAATATTTAAGAAAAAATTTACAATACTTTAAGTTATCTCTTAAGAATGATTTCTAATTTTCATATACCAAATGTTCATTATATAGTTAAGAATAGGAGTCTAATATTAGAAAAAATAAGGGCTAGTGATTTGTCTTGATCTATATATAATAGATTATTAATCAGTCTCTTTTACCTATTTTCCTCAAAATTAGAAGACGTTTTACAGATATTCTGACATAAATGAGAAAAGGATCTTATGATTTGTTTCTTTAATTAATTAGGAATAAGAGTCTAATATTAATACATACTAGATTATTATTCATAATCTCATTTATCTCTTTTTTCCTACTCTACCTAAAACCCAATAATTCCAAAAGGTTCACAGTGGCCAATATCTGTAACTGTTTTGAATGAATGACTAATTTTTCTCCTGATTCTAATTGAAACTTGTGCAATATCCTGCTCTTTCCTTCAACAAGTTAAATTAGTAATTTGACCATCTCCTCGGTTTATCACTTTATTTAGTTTTTCACTGTCAAATTGATAGAGTTGTGATTATTCTCAATCAAATTATTATTTATACCATAAAACAAGGTATGCATACTTTGGGATTTGTGAGTTAATTTAAAATTCTTCTTGTTTAGAAATACCGATGCAATAACATATAAACAGTAATTTTTCCATGCATTTGTCAATGTATTTGACCCATATCTAATTCTCTACCTATTGAATTGTTTTATACCATTGTTTTCCAATATCGGCCATGCCATATTTTTTTACAACATCGTGGCTAACCATGGAAGCAACATAGACTTTATATGGCAGGTTTTTTGGTTTTCCGCCATCGATAACACTATTTTATACCGAAGAGGTCAACCATGGAAGCAACATACTTGCAAAGAGAGATATCTGATAGATGAAAGACATTATTTGAAGGGCTCATGACTGCATAAGGAAGGAAAACATAGGCTTCCCTAAAACATAGGTACACCAACAATTGACTATTAACATTTACCTTCTTATATTGGTTCTAAATGTGTTTCCACAACATTTCTAAGAATTGTTATTAAAAAAAAAAGTGATTAAGTATTGTAACATTTTTTCAAACTTTTTTAGAAAGTATTATTATCTTATGAGTAAAACACTAGAACCGTATCTCCTTTTCAAAAATTTGGCCTTTTTAAAAGAGGCATAAAAAACTAGTCTTCCATAGCCCTCAATTTCTTTTGGCTAATACAGTAATATAAAGCCTGTGCATACTGTTCACCACTCAAGAAATAGCATGTGGACAGTAAACTAAGTCAATCCTGCACGACGTGACCAGTCTGTTGCTGCTAAGAATAATCTAGGGCTGAGCATGACCAATACTTCTTCAATGTCATTACAATACAGTGCCTTTTATTGCCATGCCGCCGCAGCAAGCAACCATATTATCAGAACCCATGATGGAACTGATATTCAGCAGTGTCATTGTAGGGTTGGGATCCTCTCCATTTCTTTTGAGATATAGAGAGTTCCATCACTATAATTTGGTATATATCGGCACGCATTTCTGAAACATCTGACATAAATTAAGTATTTATTGACTTTATACACACAAAACTATAATTATGGAACTCTCCATTTGTGATCATTGTATCATTTTGTTGATTGCAAACAAGTTAAATAAATTTCAATAAAGGTTGACAAAATATATCACATGTCATTAGCAAAAGAAATTAAAAAAGCAAAGTATGAGATAAGAAAAGTGAAGAAATGCAGAAAGACAAGTTATATTGAAAATAGCAAAAAAGAAAATGCAGAGGAATAGGACCCAGAGAACAATGTAAGAAAAAAAACAGCAACTGGGTGTTGAGGAAGAAGCGACTGGGATGGCCGGCGGCAAGGGAGAGATGAGAGGTGAAGGTGTCTGTGTCAGTGACTCAGATTAGTCACAGGCCGAACACAGCTTCCATTTGCAATGGTATGGTTTCCTCTAACCCCCTCTCCTGATGCCAGCGACGAAGCTTCACCGGCCAATCATTCGAGCAGTTTTATTACAGAGAAGTAGGAAGGTAACAGAAGCACATAACAGTTTTATTTGTCAATGTGTCATTTCTTGAATGGTGAACAGTGCGCACAGGACATAGAATGCTCTATAAAAGTTTTATCTTGGTTTCAATACAAATCGTTTAATTAAAGAAGTGCTTTTCAAAACAAAACAAAAAACATTTGAGCCCTGTAGTCATAGTACGAAAGTCCAAAGAAATGATAAATTACAACTGTCGAGACGAGTTTTAAAGCATATATGGCTTTCATTTTAATGGAAATAACATGGAGCACATGAAATGTAAGTTTCTCAGCAGGCACACAAATCCCAACATAGAGGTGAAAATTGGGATACATACTTAAACCACAAGACATGGTTTAAGTATTTCAAAATGTCAGGAAAATAAAGAGTTGTGCAATAGGATTCAAGTAGGATCCTTGTATTTTTTGTGCAATCAAAGATAGAAACGTACAACTTCAGCTTAAGGAAAATTCAAATAAAAAAACCTATCATATAATTGTAAATCCTCCAATATTATATGGGACAGAAAGTCAACAGTAAACTCAGAATTGAAATGAAGGGGATGTTGTGAAGAATGAACGTAGTAAAAAAGATAATATTATCAATGAAGGCATTAGTTGGTTAACCCATAAGTAATAAGACCTATAGAACCAGGGGTAGAGAAACCAAATGGATTTTAATCCAATAGTTATAGATAAAGGGTGACCAAGGGAAATATCGAAAAAACCGTTAACAACTAATTTGAGTTTAATTATCTGTGGGTAGAGACAATTCATGATAGATAGGACTTTATAGTGTCATTTGATAATGTCGATCCATTGGCCAATCCCACCTAATAAAAATTTTGGGGTTGTGTATAACTCTTGTTAATCTTCAAAAGAGGAATTGTTTTGCTAACCAAATATAAGTCATGTAATTTTCTTTTAAAGCAAAAAATAACATGGAAATTCACAAACTAATTACCATTAATAACAATGAACCCGGAGCAGCAATTTATGTTTCGAAAGATTACAACACTGTAATTATAAAGCATAGAATTAACTGTTGATCCATTGTTGCGTAATATTACCTGTAACCTTGCTTTTCTCTCTTCCTTTTTCTGTGCAAGAGCAACGTACAGAGGTTTGCCAGCAACCATTTTACCATTCATCTCAGCAAGCTACATGTACCAATAGATTAGTACAATATCAATAAACCTCAAAATCTGTTATTAAATGATAGTCACAGGATTCTTTACACTTACAGCTCGAGTTGCTTCCTCGGGAGTTGAAAAGGCAACAAATCCAGATCCCCTACTAATTCCCTGTGGATCTCGCATAATCTGTGAATCAGGCAAAAAAGAAACATGTTTCATCAAGATGAAGATTTGTTCATATTAGCGTATGTGAAAGGAAAGAGGAACCATATTTACACACCTTGCCTGAAGTTACTGTACCAAACTCAGAGAACAGTTCGCTAAGTTTTTCATCACTAACACTGTCATCCAAGTTTTTGACATACAAGTTTGCACCATAATATTTGTCCACAGTTTCCTTCATACTCTGGTCATGTCTTTCTTTCAGTTCAAGTTCCCTTTCATATTTCTTTAGGGCTTTTCCAACATACCACTCCTTGTCATCAAATTTCTTTCCATTAAGTGCCTCCACGGCTTTAGCAGCAGCATCTGCATTTTCAAAATTGACAAAACCAAAACATTTCGATTTACCATCTACATCTCTCATTACTACAGCACTAGTAATAGTTCCATACTCTCCAAATATTTTCTTCAAGTCATCATCCGCCATAGCCTCTGATAGGTTTTTCACATAGACATTATTAAACTTCGCAGCAGTACTCAAAGCATTCTCTCTATCCTGCTTTCTTTGGAAATGACCAACATAGACCGGTTTATCATTAATCAGCATGCCATTTAACTTGTCAATTGCACTTTCTGCAGATTCTTCATTCTCAAATTGCACAAAACCATAGCCTTTAGACAGACCAGAAGCATCCATTGCTATCTTGCAGGAAAGAATATTTCCAAAAACCGAAAAAGTATCATATAAAGCTTTGTGATCGATTGCCTTATCCAAATTCTACACCATCAAGAAATCACAACAACAATCAATAAGAGTATTATCAAACAGACAATACAACAACAACAACAATAACCAAGCCCTATCCCTTTAAATAGGGCCCTTATATGGATGGAACAGACACAAAATTAAAAATAACCACTTTAAGAATTCAGCGGAAATGTACCTTGATGAAAA
Organism: Cicer bijugum; assembly: GCA_037974875.1. Taxonomy (NCBI): domain Eukaryota; kingdom Viridiplantae; phylum Streptophyta; class Magnoliopsida; order Fabales; family Fabaceae; genus Cicer; species Cicer bijugum. The sequence continues at coordinate 13,074,808 of JBBPBT010000685.1, forward strand.
TGTTAGCAGCACCGCTCTTCCGAACACTAGGGTCCCGATGAGAATACATTATCCTAATCGGTTTGTTGTTCAGTGGAGTAAAATTCAGCACGTCAATAGCTTTCGCAGCTGTGGGGTAGATACATTTTCAAATCAAGATCATGATAGTTACCAGCAAAATCAAACATTATTAAACCTAAATTTTTTTTTGGGTAGCATGTTAATTTTTTTAAACCTACCAGTGCATTATAATTTCATTATTCCGAAAAATTAAAGGGAAAGAACAAAACTAACCGTCATTAGGGTTACTGAAATTGACGTAACCGTAACCTAGGGATTGTTGAGAAGCCAAGTCCCTGCAAACCCTAACAGAAACAACTTGGCCGATCTGGTTGAAAAGATCGTAAATCTGCGAATCATTGACGTCGAGATCAAGATCTCCGACGTACAACGACGTCGTCGCCAAATGACTCGGAACCGGAGCCGCCGCGTCATTGATTGGACTCTCGTGAATTTGCGCCATTGATCTCTTTTTTTTTTTCTTGAAAAGATTGAATGTTCAACCACAAAATGCAGTAATAAAATCAAATATGCGTTACCAAAATCGAAACCCTAAGTATCGATAAAGGAATCGGTCTTCGGGGAAAGATAATAATTTGAGTACTTTTTTGATTTTTTTTTTTATGTTTTTGATAAACCCGCCGAGCCGCGAACAATGCAGTAGCGGAAGTGCGGTGAACAGTACAATTACTTAATGAAAATAGAAAACCTATTTAATCTTTTCGGTAGCAGCGCAGATCGATCTGCACAGGGGTGGCCATTACGGAAGGTAATGCTTATATAGTAGGACTGTTAGACCAATTTTATTTTTTATATAAATAATAGATTATTAAAATATTTAATTTTTATCAAAATTGTTCTTAAAAGTTATTTTTATTAACATGAGTTTTTTTTGTTAATTGTAAATTATTTGATTTCTTTATATTAAAAACTGATAATTTTGAATTTTCTTTTAACTAAAAAATAATTATTTTACATATTTTAAATAATATGTCATACAATATTATTATGTATAATGATATAATTTAATTTTCAATTTTAAATAATGAAAATTTTTATTTTTGTAAAACCACAATAAAATTTTTTAAAAATTTAATTTTTTATTTTGAATTTTTTATTTTTATAATTTAATCAATGATATGTGAATAATTAATTTATTTAAATAATTTTGTATTATAAATTTATTTATTACATCATTTAAAATATATTTATTATTTTTTAGTTTAAAAAACTGAAATAAAAACCTAAAATGTCAATTTTTAAAATATACCGTG
>JBBPBT010000685.1:13076580-13092607 GCA_037974875.1 Cicer bijugum
GAGTTAAGTGTATGATTTTTCAGATAAAATTTATCTTTTTATTTTTTAACATGTGTCTTTAAGTTATAATTTAACATTTACTGAATAATATTTAAACAAATAATAAAAATCATTATTATTTTTTCTTAATTTAATCCTTAATTTTTATAAAAATATTTTTTTCCAAAAATATATTAAAAACATTTACAGAAAAATTATTCTTTATTTTAATTTAACTTTTTATTTAAAATACAAACATTTTTAAATAAATAACGAACAAAATCATACAAATGCATCATATTTAACCCAAAATATGATATGTGTGCTAGAGGAAGCCCTAAAAAGGCTAAATATGTTGGTTGTACAAATGAAGTAGGACAATGATATGTGAGTTTTTTCCTTTTAGAATAATTATATAAACTTGCATTTGTTTTAAGAAGAATAAAAAGGTGAGTTTTTAAAATTTAAGAAGAATAACAAGTGGGTTTTAAACCTCATACCATAGTTTTATCCATTATTAAGAGTTGGTGGTAAATTAAGAGATCGAGTACTTTATAAAAAAAAAATATATGTTTTTATCTTTTAGTATTCTAACTTTTTAACATGACAAAAATTTACTTTAAAAATTTATCATTAATATAAAATGAACATACATCTTCAAAAATTAAAATATTCTACCATCTTTCTTAATTTGCAAAGTCATGATTATCCCACTCTACATGAGAGGAAGATCTCTAATACATCTCAATCTCAATTATGAAGTTATGTTATACAACTTACTTAGGTATATTGGACACTCTCAAATTTTCATGTTTACCGATTATGCATTATTCTTGACAAAAATATAGTTTATTTTAAATATGAAATCCCATACCTATAAATTTGTTGGGTTCTTCCTTTTCCTTTTGAGGGTGTGAGTTTGAGATTTATTTCTTCAAGTTTTAGGTTGATTAATATTGTTGTGTTTTTATGTGGTAAAGTGAAAAATAAGAAGATTAAATTTTTAGAGTTTTTAATTATTATTTGTGAACTATAATTTAAAAAAAAAAAAAACTGTATCAAATAAATAAATATTTTATGCATGTCACAAATACGATAGAAAAATAATAGTTTTTGTTCATTTTTTAAAAAATAACGTACTAAAAAAACTGAACTAATTGTTATTTATAAATAAGATAAAAGATCTATTGAATTATGTTGGCTAATTCACTCCATACTATCTAATGTCATGAGTATGTTCCTCTTGCCCTCTAATCTGAAGTGAGAAATAGAATTATGATCAATATTTATTGGCGTGAATTCAATGGAAATAGAACAAATTGTATCAAACGGATGTCATGGGACCCGTTAGCATGACATAAAGCTCGTAGAGGTATGGATTTTTAAGACTTGCGCACATTCAACATTGTAGTGATAGTTAAACAAGCTTCCAAATTAGTGTCAACCCTTATTGCTCTTTTGACAAGTCTTCTTAAGACCAAGTACTTTCCTCAAGGTAGTTTTCTCACAACCAACCTTGGTCTGAATCTATCATATGTATCTTTGGATTATCCCACTCTACATGATCTCATTAATGCAGACCACCTCTCCCAGTTCTTCTCATCCAAAATTGACAAATTCGATGGAAATCCTCTTCCATTCATTTCTTCTTTCTTTTATTTCACTCACACTTGTGTTTCCCAATTTTGATTCCCCCTCACACTTGTGCTCGTGTTTCCCTAGGTCTAGAACCCAAACTCTTGATGTCAATTGTTAGAACAGGTGGTATATTTGAGAGGAATTGAAATTGAGAAGAAAAGAGGAAGAAAACAGAAAGTCAGAAAACGAAGATTGATTTTCTGGTTCTGCAGATTGCTCTTTAGTTCTGCAGATTAATACTATTCTACATTAGATTCATTCTAGCTTTTATAGAAACAGTTTTCTAGTGAATGAGTTTCAACAAACTTAACCACCTTCTAACTATATTATAACTAACTTCTAACCATACTCTATCTACCTAATTACTAATCAATTTGAATTACATCCAACAATAAGTGTCGCACGTTTGAGTAAATCATCTCAAGGTAAAGTGAAAATCAATGTATATGCCTCTTTTAATCCTAATGATACTCGCACAGGTTTGGTGTTTCTATCCGAAGAACCAAGAGAGAGTTTCTGGAAGTAGTACATGTTGGAGACATTGGAAACATGATGTCATGGTGTGTGAAGTGGGGGTCTTCTCCTTGCACTTTAATGGGCTCAATACCTTTTTATAGATTCAACAATATTTTGAAGTTGATGCACAAGTGCATTAACTTGTATTGTCTAGATGTATCACAATTTGGTGCCATCATATTTAAATGTAAAAATATATTCATGAGTGAACCAAACGGATGTTAAGTTTATTAGGAGGCAAAGCAATATGATGACTCATTCTATTGTAAGGGTAGCCATATACGTTTGGTCCCCAATTATTTGATGTAGTTTTTCATTGTATTTCGAATATTGTTGAAAGTGAAATGAAATGAGTTATTTCCGTTAAACAAGAAGAAGTTATTTTGACTAATATTTACTTTTTTTTTATTAATTAATATCCTTTTCTAATAGGTGAATTTTATAACCTTCTATTTTTAATATTTTTTGACACAATTTTAATTTTATTTTATGAATAGTATTTGAGGAAAAAAAATTATATTAATACTTCCTTGTATTAAATGTGAGTTTTTCAATAGACAAATTGATGACAATGTAAATCCTTTAAATCCAAAAAAGTTTAATGAGTATACGTTAATTAAACTTTTTCTCCGCTAATTTTGCCTTCAAAATGAGTGCTTATGTAGACACTCACACCCTCTTTTTACTTTTTCATACATTTACTTAATTTATTATATTAAAGTAAATGAATATTGTTGAAATATGAAAATGTAGAGTTATTGGTCAAGTCTATTTAGTATAAAAATTGAAGTGTTAAATTGAATAGATTGTATATTTATTAAACAATATCACTAATAAAATTATAAAATGGGTCATGTGTACAATGTGTACAACAATACAAGTGAGATACATGCTAGGTATTAAATTTGTCCCTATATGTAAGAATTTTTTTAAAACTTTTTATTGTTTATTTCATAACACCATTTTTAAATTATAAAATGCATTAGTTATTGTTTCAAAAAATATCCCCTAATTAAATTAAAAGAGTATTCACTTTTATTGCTTATATTATTCATAATGGTAGGCATCACACTAGGGCGGATGGAGGCGGTTTTCGCTTCCTTCACACCCGCATCTTACTAATCAGAGAAAATTTGCATTCGTCCATGTTTTATAGCGGGTGTAAAATTTAGACACATATTTGTGTCTGCACTCACTCATATATGTAAAATTATAAAATGAAAAATTATATTTATTATAATAAAATAATTATTATTAAATAATAGTAAAATTAAAAAATACATTTTATAAAGATAAAATTAAAATTTCTAATATTTAAAAAATATTAAATATATTTAATATATATATATATATATATGTATATAAAATTTAAAAATTACAATAATATTACATGGCAGGTGTAGGGCGGATGCGAGGGCGGGGTGGATATCATCACTCCCATAGCCACCCCCACCCCAAATTTTATTGTCGAGAAAATCCGCACTCACACCCGCACCCAGTTAAAGTGGGTTTTCTCCACCTAAATCAAGCGAGTTCAGGTGGGTACCCGCGGGTGCGGATTTTATTGTCATCCCTAAATGAAGGTGTTTTTCTTGATAAGCATCATGGGAGTATTGTGGAGTTAGAAAAATAGGTGTTTATAAAGACAAGTGAGTACTTTTTAGGAGATTTAACTCAATAAATTGTAGGCTTAATAGCAGTTTTTGTCCCTCTATTTGAGTTGAATTGCGAAAGTAGTCCTCTATTTTATTTCTCCTAGTTTTCGCCCTTAAATAGAATTTTGGTCAAAAACTTGATGAATTTTCATTTTTTTTAAAGCCGTATTACACCATTTATGATCATAAATTTAAGGTACAATTGTTGCGAATGAGATCTTGAGGCATGGTGTGACTTAAATAAATGCAAAAAAAAAATGAAATTTCATCAAAATTTAGACCAAAATTATGTTTAAGAGACCAAAACTGGAGAGAAATAAAATAGAAGGATAACTTTCGTGATTTAGCTAAAATAGGAGGACTAAAACTGCAATTAAATCTAAATTGTATTAAACTAAATTAGTATTAGTGAAATATAATCACATGCACAAATATATTGGTGATATTAAAATTTATGTACTTGTGAGACTCTCTTAAACATCCAAATGATCAATTATATGTGATAATTAAAAATTAAATTTAGAAAGCGATTATTCTTAACATATTTAATATGAATCTTCTTTTCTTTTTTTAATTATTGTGCTTTGATTAAAAAGGTCTTCCATGTATGGCCACATGTAGTATATAACATGAGTAATAATCTTAATATAGAGAACTACATACCATGTTCTTTTATTTAAAAATAAAAAAAATAAAAAGCATTTCCATTGTTATAGTTTTTTATATAAATGTTCAATTAATGCCATATATTTTTAAAATAGTAGTAATTATTTCCATATATCAAAATAAATGAAGATGTCTATTACTATTGTAGTATTTCAATTTTATCCAACTAATTAAAAATATTTTTTTTAAATTATAATAAATTTAAGCATTTTACACTTATTATTATTAAATAAAAAAAATCGTCACTTTATAATTTGTCTAAATTTTGAGTCTATATTTATATGATTTATATTACATTATATTTAATAAATAATAATAATAATAATAATAAAAATAAACAAAGAGTATCATGTTTGTACGGACTATTTTAGTATCTGCAAATGTTATTTGTTATATCTTTACCATTTATACACTCAATCAATTAACAACTTATTTGCTTAAGTATTTGATATTGTTTGTTTTTGCTGCAAAACAATAAAAAAAAATTAAAATTTTATTTTATTTCATGAACACAAACACTCAAAAGAAAAAATAGTTTTATTTTTCTCCAAACGAATCAAAAGAAACAATGTAAAAACATATAGAGGATAACAAGATTCAAATTTGATTTTAGTAACACAATCGAGAAGTAAATCCCAAGTGATACCTCTAATTGGCTTATGAAGGTTATCTGCCATAGTTTTCATTCATGATTTCACCCGTTAAACGGCGTAAGGTATTTTCTCAAGCTTCATTTGTTTATGTTTATTTTTATTTTTCACAGAGAAATCTATTTTCTTTTCAAATTCTTTTTTTATTGAAAAAAATGAATAGAAAAGTTGTCTCAGCGTGATCGTTGAGCGTACAGCATGACTTGTTTTCATACATTATTGCCTTAATTGTTCATTTTTTTAGAATTAATGTACTTAGTTTGTTGAACATTATTAATTGTATTTGTCGAAAAAGTTGTAGTTTAATATTATTATTGATTTTAGTTTTGGGTTTATTGTTTTTTTGTTTATCTTTATTACTGGTTTTATTTCAAAATATCATCTAAATTTATTTAAGATTCAGTATCAAATTTTAATTTTTAAAAATAAAACAAAAATAAAAATGCAATCAAGTATTGAATGGTTAATTAGATATGGCATTTGAGTTATTAAGACATAAGTTATCATAGTTTGGTAGTTCTAAATCTTATCTTCATATATAAATTAAAATTCATAAACAAATTAGTAAATAAAAATTGTTATTAAAGGTTAACCAGATACGACATCATTTTTATCCATGAGTTTGAAGAACACAAATTGTACAATTTAACAGTTCTAAAATTTATTTCTATAAATAAATAAATCTAAAATCTATTTTTTAAAATTTGATTAATTAGATGTGACATTTTTTAATTTTTTAATTGTTAAGACACAAGTTGTGCCATTTGATGGTTTTGAAAATCAATTTTAAAACCGAAAATAATATAAAATATTCTTAAACGAATTAAGTAGATGAAACATATTTTTATTCTTTGAGTTTTGAGACATGAGTTGTACAGCTTTATAGTCTTAAAACTCCCATTTTGAAATAAATATTCAAATTAAACAAAAAAAAATCGTCAAAACAATTTTTTTTTATCAATAACAAAATACATTTTCTTAAACACACAATCAACACATCCATATTTTTTATCTAAGAACTACGTAGTTTTCATTTTTCTATTGCACCAATAAATATATAGGAGCAAAATTACATTCTTATCAAACACGTTAATAATTTTTTTTCTTTCTCTTTTTTAAATACACATTTATTTCAAAATCACATCAAAAAAAGAATTGATATTCTTATTTAATAATAAGAAAAAAATGAATTTATATAAGTTAGCATTAATTTTTTTCAGTTATTATAAGTAACTGTATTTTAACGGATGTCGTAGAGTGTTAATACATTCTCTACGCATAATCAACTTTCAAATTTAAAATTTAGTTTCAAAACATTTTAGATAATGATGGAGGGAGTGAAGCTGATGAGAAGAATTATTACGATGATAAATACAAATTTGAAACACATGTGAAACTTATTAATTTTAATATAACTATTTTTAATAAAATATTATTAAAATTGATGATATTAATATTTTTAGTTATTAAAAAAAGTTGTAGTTGAGTTAGTACAAAAAAATTTATATACTTTAACGGTCTCTATTTTTATTTATATATAAGGAGATATTTTATGAATAATTTCATGAAACACCATTTAAAATTTTATTTTGGTTTATATAGTTATAGTTTTGATAATAATTTATTATGTTTCGTCATCTTCACAACAACTTCCTCAACCTCAATCAGATCAAACTGCATACCGACCAACTATGTCAACGGCTGACTTGATCAGATCAGATTTAAATCAACATCAACTAGCTATGGCTCCTCCTTCAACTAGTGGTGGTATAATTGAAGATGAAATTCAATTTCAAACCATAATGTCTCCTCCAGCACAAATTAATAATACTTTTGAGGGATTTCTATCGTCGGGTAACATTCCAGCAAATAATGATGGTGAGAGTGGAGTTGGTCAGAGGAATTATTATGAGGATTGATTTATTTGAATAATTTCATAATTTTATTTTTTGTTTGTATGAACAAATTTATCTTGTCCTAGTTAATTATTGTGTTTAATTTTTGATTTGTAAGACATGATTTATTAATTTTAGAATATTTTATTTGGTTTGGTAGTAATTATTTTAATTAATATAATATTATATTTTTTATATATAATAGTTATTTTAATTTTTATTTAAATTTAAATTTAAATTAATCTTTAATTATAATTATAATTTAAATATTATATTTTAAATTTAATTTAAATGATAATTAAATTCTAATATTATATTTTTTAATTTAAATTTTTAATTTATATTGATATTAGTTTATTATATATAACATATTAAATTTCAATTTAATTTAAATTTAAATATTATATTTTGTATTTAATTTAAATTAAATTATAATATTGGAATTTAAATTTAAATTTTAAATTTATTTTCATATTAATTTATTATATATAATATTATTTTTTAGTATTAATTTTGAATTTAATAAAATAACTTTTTAATAAAGTAAATATTTTGTGGCGGCCTAAGCCCTCACAAAATATTTATTTTTTAATCTGGAACATCCTTTGTAGCGGCCTGAGCCCTCACAAAGGGAAGTATTTGTGGCGGTGTGAGCCCTCTTAATTTCATAAATCAGCTTTAGCCTTTGTGGCGACCTAAGCCTTCACAAAATGAGACATTTGTGGCGGCCTATGCTCTCACAAAAACAGACGTTTGTGACGGTTTTTGCCCTCACAAAAGACAGCGAATTTTTCACTGGCCATTTTGACCGCCACAAAGGTTTGTGACCACCTTATTTGTGGCTGCTTAAGACGATCACAAATGCTTACTTTGTGGCTGTTTTTTTTTATTTGGAAGGACTTTTGGTCTTCACAAAATGTATTCTTGTTGTGTTATATATACCAATATTATAATAATTAAAATGTTTGTTTTTTATAAGCCCAAAATAAATATATATTTCTTTTAAAAAAATAATAAAATCTCAACGTTTTTAAGAAACCAATATGTCATTTATATATCCAAAAATTATAGTAAATAATACGTATATTTTTTTTGCGAAATGAAAATAAATTCACCAACATAACATAGAGATGGTTATGGATCGTCCATAACTGACGAACATTGGTAACATTTAACAAAAAATATAGTAATATAATACCGACATGACGTTGTATAGTATTTCTGATTATTTTGATTTAATAGAGAGAGAGAGAAAGAAAGAACCAAAAGAAAAAATTGATAAAGAAGAAAAAATAGAACTTGTTGGGGTCCCTATTCTTTTGAAATATATATAAACCAAATTGTATGGTAAGCACCAAAACCATCTTTAAGATTAAATACCACTATTCCCCACCTGTCTAGCTCATTCTACATATCAACAACTGCCTCTTTTGGTGCTTATCGCTAAATCCACTAGTTTAGTACTTTTTGACAACTGATTAAACAATTTTATTTTTTGTATGTTTCAAACTAATGCGGCTTTGTTGGGTCATTGCCGTTCCTAGGAATCCTATCTTTATCTCTTCGTCGTTCGTTTGCCTCTTTTCACACTAGTTACTTGCATTTGCACATAATTTGATCAATCATCATCAAGATAACATAGTAGAGAATATTGTCCACAAACGAAAGCTTAAGGCATGATAATTCATTATATAATATATATTTCAATTTAATTTAATCATCAATTTTAAAAACCATTTATTTATTTAATTTATTTTTTCTTTTAAACTCTGACTCCTCAAATTACTCTTAGAAAATTTAGATAATGTGTTTTCTAAAGATTTATTTTTTATATATTTTTAATTTAAAGAATTTTTATAATTATAATCACTAAATTATATATACATATTAATTATAATTACCTTTAAAATGATGTTGATATATGGTTGTAATATGTTTATAGTATAAAAAAATTTACACATAGTGTATAATATTTAAAGACGAAATAAAACTAGTGAATTTATATAAATAACGACTTATTTAGTGTACAATTTTTATAAGTGATTTACTGTGAGTCAATGTTTAAAAATTTTAAGCCAATTGAATACTCTTTAAAGATAATAATTTACCATTTTTATTATTTTTATGAATAAAATTACAACATAACTTATATCAATTTAATACGTGGTATATACTTACCTTTATTTTAATTAAATTAAATTAATATCATTTAAATTATCATCTTAATCATAAAATTAAAATAAATATTAACATATATTTATAAAATAAAAAAAATGTACATCATTGTAAAATTTTAAACATTTTTTTAAAATTTGGTTGGTTCATGGTAGAAGGGTATATATATAATATTTTGCTTATATACACACACACGACACAAATTAAGTTAGAAAAAATGTCAATCAACAAAAGATGGTTATTTTGATTCGATCATCATTCATATAGGTCCAGCCAAAAATGATCCGATGTTACTGATCGGAAACACGAGTTGAGAATTAAATTGATGGCGGTTAGTCATAAATCTTGAAGAAATTAATTAAAATCAGTCACTTTAAATTAAGACTTATTGGTCACCTTAATTAAAAGTAGGTTACATTGATTTATGAGAAGCTAGTGTCTATGAATTCTTCCTATGTAGTATATATGCTCTGTTAACAATTCTAACAAAACAAGATAATAAATAGTAATAATATAGTAGCGGAAATTGAAAGTTACAGTATTATCCCCATGATAACAAAATATTTGGTTGATTGATTGATGGATGGATATTAGAGATTACATAGAGAAAGTATGAAGCGAATATTAATCTTCAGGTTTTGGATACTCATTCAAATCTGGTTTAACATCAGACAAAAATTGAGTAGAAGTGGAGCGTGTTGAATCCTGAAGAGCTGTTTGGAGAGCATCAACTCTAGCACCGACTCGAGTGGCTTTTTTCCGTATTAAATCAGCGGACATGTCACCTTGTTGAACAGAACCGTCGTCGTTGTTTTCTTCCTCGTCTTGAAACAGCAGTTCTGGGAAATTAAGACGAGCCGAAGGACCTCTTAGATAAAATACGGCGGTGTCGTAGGCACGTGCGGCGGCTACGGGGGTTATGTAAGAACCCAACCAAATTCTTGATCTTTTGTTTGGTTCTCTTATTTCTGCTACCCACTTACCCCACTTTCTTTTTCTTATTCCTCTGTATGGTTTCTCTTGTTGTTTGTGTTTTTCTTGGGGGTTGTTGTTGTTGTTGTTGTTGGTTCTTGTTCTTATGATTGTTGAACAACAATCTCTTTCTTGTTCCATGATACTCTGTTTCTGTCTCTGCTATTTATGTATATATGATAAACTAAACTAAACTAAACTAAACTAAACCATGTGTGGTGTGTTGTGTTGTGTGTTGATATTGCCAAAGCTAGCTGAGGAGTCAGGGAGATTCTGTTTTATACACTGAAAAGTATGTTGGATTGGTTTCTATTTGTATGAGAGGAATGAAAATATTATTTAGGTAGAAATTAATATTATATAATAATATTGGAGGTAGAGAATAGAGGCTAGTGAAATGAAATGAAGGGAATGTGTTTCCCACTTGGCTGCTAGTCTGTCGACTGCTACCGCCGCCACGTTGAGCTTTCTTTAAGATAAATCCAACATATCTTTTGTTTTTTCTTTTCTAAATCACTTCCAACTCCTAAAATAGTGTGGTTATGGATGACGTACTTACACTTAAAATGGGGATGGTTATTGTATCAATTGTTTTTTTTTTTTTAATAACTTATTTATCAATTGTGAATCACAAGTTGCATATTAGGGCTTCCAAGTTATTTATTACTTAATAAATACATCTTTTATATTAATTGTGAGTAAAAAAATTTGTACTCCTAGTCATATGTGTTTTTATAAACGGCTCTCTCCCATTTAGTAAATATTTTTAAGTGTTAAAGTTGAAAATAATTATATTTATTCAATACTGTAATTTAAAAATTATAAAATGAGTGATTGTATATGTGAGATCTGTTTAAATATGGAATAAAAATGATTTTATTGTAAATATTTTTTAAATAAAAATGAGGTCATTTAGTGTTTTAAACTTTTAAATACAATTGTGGTGTATGATTGTTCTCACAATTCAACGTAATTTTTTTTAAACTCCGTTGATGACATCATTATTTCTTTTAATTATTTGATTGAACCACCTTCCTTCAATAAATTTTTGTTATCTGAAGAATTATAGTCTTCATAAGTAGATATCGGAGTATTATTTTGGTTTTATAAAATACTTATTTATTTTGTAATTGCAATTCAAATTATTAAATATATTCGAATTAAAATATTTAATATACTTCCATCTTAAACATAAAAAAAAATTAATAAATTTGATTAAAATTTAAACATACATCAATTTTTTTAATTATGCTTTTATTGATATTTAAGTTGGGAGGTAATATATTTAAAGGGTAAATTTAAGCATGTATTATGTTAGTTGAATGCCTTCTAAAATGGGAGTCCACGTCAAACAACATAAATAAATAAATTAGTGTGTAGGGCAGGGCTTTTAGCCCATGTGTGACAAATAAAAGGGGATTAATCCCTAGTTGCAAAATGTCTGCAACAATAGCGTGCTAAGGAGCAGTGCGTGAAAATTGAGAGGCGCACATGAAATAGTGTTGCGGCCAAATAACAGAGCAGTGATCAAGAGATTTCAATTTTAATATTTCAGCAAGCACTCCTTTATTTTTATTGAAAATTTAATATATTATTTCTGTCACTTATTATTGTATTTGTTACTCTAATCATTTTTATGAATAGTTATTCTCTCTCTGAGTCTATTTGTGATATTATTTTTGTGAATATACTATTTTATTGTCGAATTTCATCATTATGCGATTATTTTAAGTTTTAGTGTTATTTAAAGGATTTTTATAGTAGTTATTATTTATATGATGAGTAATTTTTTTTTTAATTTGAACGACTTCTAGTTTTTTCTATTGTTTTGAGGAATTTTTTATCTTAAACATTGGTTGATAATTTTTGAATTTAAGTTCTACAAAGAGTAATTAATTTGACAAACTTTTATTGTACACCCTAGTCCCAACATAATAATCCAGTTAGGTTTTTTGAAAAAAAAAACACTTATAATGAATCATTATTTTAACCTATAAAAATATAAAAGACTATTATTTTAATTTTATTTCAATAAAAAATTTAAATTAATATATAAATAATCAAATACCAATTTAATTTTTAATGTTATAACCGTCATAATATTAAATATTTTATATATGTTTATGATAATAAATTATATTATTAATAATAATTTTGATGATTAAATAATTAATTTAAAATTTTAAATAAATCAAAATAAAAAGACAATATTTTACGGTTTCAATTACCAAAAACAACGATTTATCCCGAATTTATTATAATTGTTATTATTATTATTATTATTATTATTATTATTATTATTATTATTATTATTATTATTATTGGTGCTTTCTTAAACTAAAAGATGGCCGACATAATCCTGTAGCTATCTCTCTCTGACTCAATTCGAATCGCAATTTTGTTCGTATAGTATGCAGCCCACGTGGCATTTCGTGACAGCCGAGTGGTGTACGTGTTATGCGTCTGTATTTTCTATCCTGCAATTATACGACGACAAATACAATCGTCTGTTCAATGATTTCAAAAATTGTTAATACAGCCACTATGTTTCATTCCGTGCTTTGCCAGCAGCAGTTTTAATCACTCAATCCTATTGTTTGTTTTTTAAGATGCAAAAATAATATTATCAAACTGCAGAATTTTTTTTTTCACTCAATACAAAGTGCAGAAGTTAGGCACTAATACAATAAGTCAACATTTTGTGGGCCAAAATTAATGTAAAGCCTCACAATGTAACTACATCATTACATGCATTTAAGCACACTATTAGCAAACCAATCGAACCAAAGCTAATACGGTAAAGAAAACATCAACCGAAACACAAAACATAACATTCATCTCCAAAGCTGTATAATTTTCAAGCCAAGCCACCGCTGAACCTGTTCCATGCCTTTAAATTTCTGAAAAGCCTATAATTTTTTAGCCATCTGGTGCACATATATAACAGATCAATTATTCATTTCTAACTATTCAATCCTATTGTTTATATTGTCAAATAAAGAATTGTATTGAATAACATTTTCTATTTTACTTGAAAATTAGGAATCACCTTATTACTTAATAATTAGAGGTATCCATTTTATAAATCTACTGTTAGTGGATTCCAACCTACACGTTAGAGGATAACAAAAATCTCATGGTTAAAAATATCTCATTCAAATAAATCCTCAAAGTAAAAAATACCACAAAATTATGTGGGCTAAGTAGGTTTATAGGCCCAAATTTTTTTAAATAAACAATATAAATTTTTATACCAACAAAAATGTTGCATACTTTTGCTAACTCGATTGTGGACGGTCTTGAAAGTCCGCATCCTAACAGGGCATGAAAATAGAGTTCATTCCTAAAGTCTAGCAGAGATCTGAGCCATAAATTGCTAAGTTGATTTCTCAAATAGGGAACCTTATTTTGTTCAAAGTTGTTAGTTGTTTCAGAATTGATGGAGGTATAACAAATGGTGTTGTATATTTTGGAATGATTCTCTAAGTATTGATATTGTAAATGTTGACTCGAACTACATAGATATGACCATTTGTATGCTTAATAATTCAAATAAAAGGAGAGCTATAAGAATTTATGGCTATTCTCAACACCATACTAAATACTTAATCTATGATCTTCAATGTAGTTTGAATAACTCTAACCCAAATCAAAAGCAGAAGATTTCAATATTGTTTTAATGCTGGCTGAGAAGTAATGTCCAACTATTGCAATTTTTTACTATGATAGAGTTATTATTTTAATAGATGTGAAAACTTAATTTATTTAATTAGATATTCTCTCATTGTCAATATTCATTAATACATTTGAATTAGAAAAATGTGATTTGAAAATATTTATGGTGCATAATATTAATTGCATGGTATGGTAGAAGTACGTTAGCAAACTTTAAATATTATAAAAAAAAATATTTCAAAAAGTGACTTTTAACTTTATAAATAAACTAAAATGTGAGTAAATCGATTTATAAAAATCTTCAACTTATTCTTAATGTTTAAGATTTTATTAATCGACTCACACATTTTCAATAAATTTTGTGAATTAACTCACTCTTGTGAATCAATTCACATTGCTTTAGAATTAAAATCATAAACTTTTTTAAAAAAAATTACGAATTACTTCATTTTAATCATAAAACATGATTTATTAATTTATTAAATTCTATTTTTATACTAATAGTGTGTAATACACAACTCCAAATTCACTTATGTTCCATTATACAATGACTACTCTAGCTAATTTATTTATTGATAATTTATAAGAATGGTATTTTAAAATTGTTAAATTTTGTTCATATAGTTTCTTAATATATCTATACGTGTGGTCAAGATACTTGTATGTTAAAAACGTTAAATAACAGTTTTATTTTTAAATATATAGTTATTTGCATTGCTTGAATGTTTTCTGTGCTCGAAAACAAAGAGTCGAACTCTTTATTGTTAAATTGTCGTTCTTCTTCTAGAATATTCCTTCCCTTGTTGTTACTACTACAATATGAACGAAGGTGGTGCCTACAAAAAGACACTCCAAATTAAGTCAAAATTAGACAAAGTATAAAATATAATTTAAGTAAAATATAAATTGAGTGAGTATACCAAAATAATTTACTTTTTATTTATTAATACTCCATTAGACACCTTTCAATTGGACGAGGGCAAGTTTGTGCGAATAATCTATTTTACTATAAAACTATTTATAGTTGTAAATCAAAAACTAAAATTTTAAAGTATTGAGATGCATCGACATTGGGAGATCTCCCTACAACTGCTTTTTTTCTATGTATCAATTAAAAATGAATCATAACCACTTATTTAAAGGATTTAGTTATTTGCCAATTTTGGTATAAAGTCCAGTTTTCTTATATTATTTTGACTATACATTTTTAATTATGTATCATCATCGGATTAATTGGTAAAAGAATGATTGTGCATTGCCATTATTCGGTTCGTTGCTTCTTTTGAAATAATATGAGATGAAACATATTATTCAGCATTTAGAATAAGATATAATATTTTTATTTCTGAATTTCTGATTTTATTTATATTAAATGAGCATCTACATTGTATCGAAAAGTGAGCATATTCCACAATTGAAAATCTATGTTAGTATAAAAAAACTCATTAAAGTCATGCCACTGTATTTATTTGCCTGCACTAGTCCACAGTCACCGACTATATATTTCAGGTGTCTCACATAACGACGAGTTTGCCCTGTGGAAAAAACAGTTCTCGATCAAATGAGACACATGTTACATGTGGAAGGAAGTGTTATTTATCTTAGAGGACTTTTTTAAACAAATATACAACATTGCATGATTATCTTGAGCTTAAAGTCAATTACTTATTATTTATACTTATTATTTATACCACTTTAAGATATTAAAAATGGAACAAATACAAGTTCAAATTTTTAGAGCCATAACGTGATTTGATGATTTGGAAGAATTTTAGTGACAATGAGGTTAAAAGTAACCTTTCTCTCTAAAAAAATTGAAATTGTAAGCATTGATATTGTAAGCATCTATAAAATATCTATCAATGAGTCTTAACAATGTGAAGTCTTAAATTAATAATCTTAACAAATTTAAATTGAGAATCAAATTTAATTTATAGAATTGTCACCCTTTCTTATAGGTTGTTTCAATACATCTACGACAACACAATCACAACAATTAATTAGTTAAGTTAATTACACTAGCTAATTACTTATTTTATACCAATTAATTATTTATCTATTTTTCATTTATCAATGACTTACATTACAAATTATAATAGAGAGGATATCAAATCACTATCTTGATGAGATGAGCCTTAAGAGAATTAATATTTAATCCAATAATATTTTGAAAACATGTCAAATATCTTCATAGATGATATGAATC
>JBBPBT010000685.1:13107546-13131705 GCA_037974875.1 Cicer bijugum
CTAAATTACTCTTTTGGTCTCTTATATTTTTGTTATCAGGTTTTATTTTAGTCCCTTAATTAATTTTTGTTTTATTTTGACCCATTAACTATAGTTTTAGAAGATATTTTAGTTATTTTTATTAAATTTATTCAAAAAATATGTGTATTCTACACGTCACTTTAGTCTAAAATTAGGGTTTCAAACACATTTCCACTCCTCTCATTCCTCTTCCCTCTCTTTTCTTTCTACTGTGTTTACAATGAAGTCAAACACATTCAATTTTACAATATCTATTTTTTGTTAGAATTTTGTCTTTCTTGATTTATTTAATAACGGTATTCAATGATAATAACCTTTCACTCAATATATTTACTATTTGTTTACTTTATCATTAACATTTTGCAATTATATAATTTAATAGTTTGATTTATTTTTTATTTAAAACATCTATTTTTAAGATTTATAATTTATCTTTTTTATCATAAAAAAAAGAGAAGAAAATTAGAAGATACGAAGAATATAAAATGAATGTGTTTAATATTTTAATTTTAATTTTTATACGAATGATTTAAACAATCTGATATGTAGATTAAAGTGACACCTAACACACATTTAATAAAGCCTGATAAAATGTAAAAAATAAAATAAAATAATGTAGCATGTAGATTTTATAAATATAAACTAATTAGTAATAGTATACCGTACTTTTTTTTATAGAATATAATACAAGAACCCATGCGATCTGGCCACATGTACGTATAGATGTATTAGTTTTTTTTAGTCTAGTAAGGGAATATAATAATATACTAGTATGCGATAAAATATAAATAAAAATGAATTTAAAATATTGATGTACATAAATTAAAACTACTATCTATTTTAAAATATAAATAACAGTTATTTATTTAAACTTTATAAGACGAATTAGTACTAAAATAATGAGTGGACGATACACATGCGGACACATGCAAGTGCAGAGTGACGGAAACAAAGGAACAAGAATACTATGGCACCTGTAAAATGTGGACGTCAGTGATTAAGATTGGGTACCGTCAAAGACTCCCTTTCCCCTCGTAATGGCATTGGCGTGTATGTGGTTCCGCATCACGTGGCTTTCTGCGCCGTATTATTTCTTTTCTTTCCTTTTGTTCTCAAATCCACATCACCACTAGATTAGATTGCGTTTGCTTCATTCCATTTTCAGATGAACTTGCTCTTTTACGTTTTACCACTTTCAATTTCTCCTTCCCCTATTTATTCATTTTTTATTTGCTTCAATATTAACGATAGAGTTTAGTTTTTTTTTTCTACTGTAAAACTAAATTGAGTGTCCAACTTTTTCTCTATGAGTCTAATATCAAACATTTAATTGCAAAAGAGATTAATGAGTATTTAAAAGTATCTACTCTACTAGTCATCTAAAAATAGTGTTTAAGCAAGTATCACATAAATTAGTACACACAATACTTATAATAATTTTTTTAATAGAATTATTTAATAAACACTCAACTACTCTACTTCAATTCAACATTTCAAAAAAATAACTTTAAATTATTAAGAATTTTGTTTTATTTCATTAATAAATTTACAATCAAAATAAAAAATAAAATATATTAATATATATAATATTTATTGAATTTTTTTTAATGGATGGACTCACGTATCATTTAATATATATACAAATCATTTGTCTCTATTAAACACACAACTTTTAGTTTTAAGACATTATTTTTTATCGTTTTATAATTAGACTGTTAATAAACTGTTATTAAAAAATAACTTTTATGTGAGATGTTATGATCTGTTTCATCCAAAAAAAAGTATAAGTAAAAATTATTAATTTATTTTTTATTTAATAATAAAATTTCTAAACATCCTATTATTTTACATGATTTTTTATATCAATAATTCTATTTATTAATCACTGTGAGTAATTTAATAAATAAATTATTATTTTATTAAAATTGCATAAATTAAATGTATCAACAATATTTTTTAATTTATCTATTTTTATTATAATTTATTCTAAACGTGTATTTATTTTCAAAAACATGGATAAAAAACATTCCTTTGACCTCAAAAAACTAAAAAGTGGAGTAATTGATAATTAATTAAAATAAAAAAGCACAAGTATTAAGGGAAAAGATGGTGTGGGTAAAATAGTAAATGCAAGTATAACATAGCATCGTTTTTTGCGGGAGTATAGATATACAGGACCGTTGAAGCGAGGGCAAATTGGGAAAGAAAATAAGGCAAGAAAAGGTTGAAAGCACGCGACCACAATGCAGTGAAAGTGAAGGGAAAATGATAGTGGTTGTTGTTGTCCTTACAGTTACCAGTCCTCATACTCGTTTATGACACCCTTTTTTCTTTCCACAACTACCCTCCTCCTTCTTCTTCTTCTTCTCTCTCTCTCTCTCTCCAACTACATTACTTTCTCTCTCTAGCATTATCGAAGACTCTCTCTACTTCAGCTCAGTGAATTGATTCAATCTCCTTTGGTTTCTTCCCCATGGAAGCAGGGGAAAATTGTTGCGTTAAGGTTGCGGTTCATGTACGGCCACTAATCACTGACGAGAAGCTTCAAGGATGCAAAGATTGTGTCACCGTCGTCGCCGGGAAGCCTCAGGTGAACCTCACTATCAACTCAACAATGTTGTTTTACTTAACAAATGTGAAAACCGAAACGCATTGTCGTTGACTCTCAATTCATCAATGTTTCGGTTCTGTGCATTATTACTCTATTTGCTATTATTTCCTATTTTGTTTTGGATTTATAGTCTTATGTGGAAGAGATCTAGATCGGAATCTGAGTACGTAACTGAAAACGCGTCTTCTAAAACTAGATAAATTTAAATCGCTTTTATGATCTTATATTTACCTAATTGGGATATATTTGACTTCATTCTATTTCTGGATTGTATCAGTGTAGGTTCAAGTGCTACGTTTCTGAAACTTTATTTTGGGGAAATATAACCGAATTTTTGTTTACGTAGGGAGTAGAGGAAGATTTTTTACCCAGTTTTGCAATTTCTCTTTTTTTCTTGTAGGATCTTTAGCCAATATTTTCTTTAATTCCATATATATATATATAAAAATAAATAAATTATCAATTTCAAGTGGCTAATGAATTCCAGTTAAAGACGAATCATTCTAAATAATTCACGCTTGAATCCTAACCGGAAGAGTTCTTGGCCAGACTTTACTGGCTTTAATGACCTCCCGGCCAAACTCTGGCTTACTAGACCCTTTTCCACTTAGAACCATATATAGTTAAAACCAAAAAAATAATACACACACACATATATATATATATATGTATATATATATATATATATATTTAATAAGTTCATTGTAAATGAGTGTAGTTCTTTAGTTTTGGAATTTGGTTCAATTGAGTGCTACATTTTCTTTTCTTTTGTTCTTTTTTGATACTTTTTCGGTTTCTAATGTCGAAATTCCACTGCTGTATCTAGCCAGAAATTATCAGTTGATTTCTTTTTCGTGGTAATAATAGGTAGTACTTTCTTGTTCTTTTCAAAGTATTCACGCTGAATATTTCTGTGTCAGCCTTTCATCTTCGATTGAACTCTGTTCATAGTTATCTTTTCTTTTTGGATGTAAAAATCTGTTTATGGTTATCTTATTTTGAAAGAGTTAGATTTTAGAATTATTTTTTTTTTCATGTAATTTGCTTGCCTTTTTTCATGGACACCAATAGCTTATTTTTTAAGTCATTGTGATATCCATGTCTGATTTTGAAATGGCACCTTTAATATTCTTTAAGTAGCTAAAAGTTTGGCTGGATAATTATATGCTAATTGATTTGTCACCATAATACAGGTGCAAATTGGGGCCCACTCATTTACATTTGATCATGTCTATGGAAGCACTGGTTCTCCCTCGTCTAACATGTTTGAAGAATGTGTTGCTCCACTTGTCGATGGTTTGTTCCAAGGATATAATGCTACTGTTCTCGCATATGGTCAGGTATAGTAACTACTAAAGGAAACAGAAGTTACCTGACACAACCGTTGTAAGTTGTTTGCATCTGACACTTCCATTTCATTGCAGACAGGTTCTGGGAAAACATACACCATGGGAACTGGCTTTAAAGAAGGTTTTCAAACAGGAATAATACCTCAAGTGATGAATGTTTTGTTCAACAAAATTGGGACCTTAAAGCACCAGATTGAATTTCAGTTGCATGTTTCCTTTATTGAGGTCTATTATTTTTTTGTCAATGGTTTTTGAATTATGAAGTTTAGTCGTGCCTTAATCTTTGAACTATGTATACTTCACATGTGCAAAGTTATCTAGATTAAGTATCTGACAGCAACATTTTGATTGTGAAAAGATTCTTAAAGAAGAAGTTAGAGATTTACTGGATCCCTCCTCCATGAGCAAACCAGAAACTGCAAACGGGCATGCAGGAAAAATGACCTCTCCTGGGAAGCCGCCAATACAAATTCGTGAGACGTCAAATGGTGTTATAACCCTAGCGGGATCTACAGAAGTCGGTGTTGCAACACTAAAAGAAATGGCTGCTTGTCTGGAACAGGGATCCTCGAGTAGGGCAACTGGGAGCACAAATATGAACAACCAATCCAGGTTGATATTGAGTTTTTCTTCTCTTCTTTGAACTTCCCAAATTGGTTTTTATTCATGAAATAATTATTGTATGAATTTTAGATTCTAGGACTACTTTTGGATAACACATGGCAGCCATATATGATCAGTGCAATAATCATATCACGTAAAATTCAGATAGATCGCTAAATAACTGGAGAATCAAATATTGTCCACCTTTGTCTGCTAGCATTTCAAGCATCTAAAAATGAGACTGAGCTTTCGGTTTCTCCTTAATAATGAGTTATGTATGAAGTGTTTTGACTTCTACTTATTATAGTGGATAACTAATAGACGGATCTTTTGTCACCATAAGAATGCTTGCAATTTTGCAATACATTCTATTGTTTTTTCAATGTTTTGCCAGTCCACCTCTTTGTCATTAGAGATGATTCATAAACATTATGATATTTGATCTATGCTGTTGACCGCACTTAGTGGAAAAAATATTTGGTTGTTGTAGTTGTACCAATACATGATTGAAAAGTTGTGCCTCAAACTGTTGTTGCTGCTTATTATGCTGGAGTACTCTTCTATTTCTTATACTTCTTCAATGTGTCCAACTAGCCGATCTCATGCCATCTTCACCATCACATTAGAGCAAATGTGCAAGCCCAAGAGTCCTAATGATAGCTGCTTGAATGATACTATGAATGACGAGTATCTTTGTGCTAAGTTACACTTAGTAGATCTCGCTGGATCAGAACGAGCTAAAAGAACAGGGTCTGATGGCATGCGATTTAAGGAAGGTTAGTTTGTGACATTTTTCTATTTTATCTTTTAAGCGTGCTTTTGACATTATATATTCACTAGTCGTTTAATCTGTAAATCAGGAGTTCACATTAACAAAGGCCTTCTAGCACTTGGTAATGTTATTAGTGCACTTGGTGATGAAAAGAAGCGAAAGGAAGGTGTTCATGTTCCATATAGGGACAGCAAACTTACTAGGCTTTTGCAGGTTTCTTTAGCTTTCTTTTTACAGCATACACTTTTCTTTATCATTATATTGAAAATATTTTATGGATAGAAGAATTAGTGACCACTCTATCCCCTGTTTCTTCAAATTCATCAATAAATAAGCCCATAATAGGAAGCTCATATATTTTAAGAATTTATTGTGCTACAAACACATCCTTTATATCGCAAAAATTCACCTATGTTGAATCTGGATCATTTGCTACTGAAATGTTAAAAATTCTTAGAAGAAAAGAAATAACTATTGCTGATAAAAGAAGATATAAAACAGGAAACATGTATATGAAATACTAGTTTTCAATTTTAATTTCTTTGATAATTTTTGTTTACTTGCTTTTATAGATTAAAAAAGTGAATTGATTTTGCAGGATTCACTTGGGGGTAACAGCAGAACGGTAATGATAGGTCAGTTGTTTCTCTTATATCAATTTTTTTCTCTTTTTCATCCCATAATTGGCCTTCAACTTTAAGCTAACATTTCTAATCTTCATCTTGGTTCCTATGTTAATAATCTGATTTTTTTTGACATTCTGAAATGCGTAAAATGTGTGATGTTTTTCACATTCTTGGACCTTTTCCATACTCCGAAATAAATTATTTTTCAGAAGATTTGAACTATCATGTTTTTAGGGTTTACTTCCGAGCCTTTTATGTTGCTTCTTAAGACTAGCTGTTGTTGAATTTATGTTTTTTCTTCTTACTTCCGAACTATTTCTATTTCAGCCTGCATAAGTCCTGCTGATATTAATGCTGAGGAAACCCTGAACACTTTGAAGTATGCAAATCGTGCACGCAATATCCAAAATAAGCCTGTTGTGAGTGTTGCATAATTTTTTGTTCCCTATTTTCATTTGAAAAAATCGAGATAATTTTATTATGATAGCCATCAAGGCTCACTTTATAAAAAAATTATTTTGCAGGTCAATAGAGATCCCATGTCCAGTGAGATGCTAAAAATGCGACAACAACTGGAGTATTTGCAGGCAGAACTCTGTGCTCGTACTGGTGGCTCATCAGAGGAAGTTCAGGTATTTGGCTTTGTTATTATGAATCTTCAGTGAAGTCTTGCTTAATATATTTCCTATAGTAGGCTACTGGTGGCATTAAACGACTTAGACTTGTAGTTGTAGTGTATGATGGGATACCAACCGATATTCATCACTGTGTTTATTATTTGAAAAAATGTATCGTAACTCCTAGCATTAATCGGGCTTTTGCCACTATTTTTATAGACATTTCAAATTTAATATGATTTATATTAATTACATAGAATGAAATGGTTTGTATTTAATTATAAATATGTAATCATCTTGTAACTTATTATATAGGTTCTTAAGGAAAGGATTACTTGGCTTGAAGCTGCTAATGAAGATCTTTGCCGTGAACTTCATGAATACCGTAGTAGATGCTCTGTTGTAGATCCAAGTGAAAAGGATGCTTACGTATGCCTCTAACTTTTTGCTGATATTTTTCTTTGACTTGGAATTTTTTCTCAGATAGTGTTTATATCCCTGTATTTATCCTTTCATTACATGATTGCAGTAGCATTCTGTTAATTAAAGTGAATTGATGATATTGGCTTGATAATTTATGTTTGCAAGCTTGAAAACTTTGTTTTTCAGGATAATGGCACATGCATTGTGAAGACAGATGGGCTTAAGAGGAGCTTACCTATCATAGCGGCTGATTATCCAATGAGTGAAACAGCAGGCAAGTCTTGTCTTTGGCCTGGATTTAATATTTGATTAATGCCAGTTCTACACATGCACTTGCCTAAGCCAGTCCTTTGTCTATCTCTTTCTCTGCCACTTCTTGATCTAGTGTCATTAGAACTGCAATGATTCACGGTACAAATTGCTATTTTTAGCAGGTGATTCAAGGGAAATTGAAGAAGTAGCAAAAGAGTGGGAGCACAAACTTCTGCAAAATAGTATGGATAGAGAGTTGCATGAATTGAATAAACGCTTGGAGCAGAAAGAGGTTGTTGCAGTGCATATGTATAATTAGATGTATATCCATGACATTATGCACCAGTCAAATGCACGTTAAAATCAATACAACCAAGGCCAACGCCTATTACATATTTCGTTAACCTTACTTAAAGAAATTTATCTGTGAGATATGGGCTATGGCGTCCACTTTACCTTGATAAATAAAAACAGCGACATAAATAAAAGTGGTACTGAAATATCAGATCCATCACAATGGAATTTAATCATTGTAAGACACCAAAAGAAAAAGAATATCTCAAAAGCAACCAAGTGGTTTTCTCGTATTGGAGAAAAGAGTTTTCCATATTTTCTCCTGTCTCATTTTTTATTTTATTGACATACATATTGGGATTGATGTCTGTACAGTCTGAGATGAAGCTGTTTGGAGTATCTGATGCTGAAGTACTCAAACAGCACTTTGGAAGGAAGATAATGGAACTTGAGGATGAGAAGAGAACAGTGCAGGTTCAATAAAAGTTATGCAAATTTATTTGGAGTCTTATAGAAAAATTTATATTCATATATGTACCTATTTTATGAATGCAGCGAGAAAGAGATTGTCTTTTGGCTGAAGTTGAAAATCTTGCTGCCAGTTCTGATGGACAAACACAGAAATTAGAGGATACCCATGCCCAAAAACTGAAATCACTTGAAGCACAGGTGGATAATTCAATTTGTTTTTGTTAAAAATAATATTTATTTTCCCATAGTAATATTTAAATTTGAATATATTCTAAATTGCAAAACCCTTTTCAAAACTCGGCATGTTAGATTATGGATATGAAGAAGAAGCAAGAGAGCCAGGTCCAACTTATGAAGCAAAAGCAAAAAAGTGATGAAGCAACAAAGAGGCTGCAAGGTGAAATACAGTCTATAAAGGCCCAAAAGGTTGACTGTGTATTTCAGCAAATCTATGGTTATATAATCACTTAATATACTCTATGTTATGAGTTATGACTCCTGAGTAATGTTGCAGGTTCAATTGCAACAGAGGATAAAACAAGAGGCAGAACAGTTTCGACAGTGGAAGGCTTCTAGAGAGAAAGAATTGTTGCAAGTATGTCAAGCTTCCTCTTTTATCATGTTATTGAATTTGTTCATGCTACTTCTCAATGACATCTTAAGGCGCTGAAAGTTCATAAGCTAGTGTTTTGCCTATAATGAAATAGTTTCTTCCCTATTAGTTGCATGTTTCTTCGTAAAATAATAAACAATAATTCGTGCTTAATTTAAAGTTTGGGTCCCATCTAAGCTTGCAACTATCAAATAAAAAAGTTGGAACTAGAGACCGTGTCATTTTTCAAGTGCATTTGCATACTCTTAAGAATGCTAAATGATCACCTAGCATTGATTATATGTTTGGAAAAGCAGTTAAGGAAGGAGGGAAGGAAAAATGAATATGAAAAGCACAAGCTGCAAGCTTTAAATCAACGCCAGAAAATGGTATGTATTTCCATGTTGTTCAATGGATGCTTTGTTTTACTTAATAATCTTGCTCCGTGTACTTTATTATAACATTAATCTCATCAGCCATATGCATTTTGCTTTGCTGATGTTGTTGCCTAATTGAAGTGGTCTTATGTCTTTATTCATAGACTTCCACACAACAGATTCTCCTGCTAGTATTTAAAAGTATGTCTACTTTTTAGCATTGTGTACCCTTTGTTTGAACTAAACAACTCCAGCAAATTTTGGGAAACTATTTTACTGGCTTTCAAAAGGGTCGCTAAAAATATTAAAGAACATATATAGAATGAAGTTGTATTTATGCAATTTGATAGTGTTCGTACTTGGTTATAAGTTATGCAGATTTCAGTCGTTCTTTTAGAAAATATTCACTCATGCATAAGATTAATACTTATTTGTCTTTAGCCAACTGATATCAAGTATACAGAAAGTTAGTCTTTTTTTCTTTTTTTTGTATTCTTTTGTCTTGAATACTTTTGTATGTCTTTCAAGTTTCCACCAAATATGCATAATTCTAAATAGGGAAAAGGAATGGATTCAGGAACCCAAAATTGATGTCATTGTTGACTTTTGCAACTGATACATGAGTCCTACGTTCAATGGATACACATGGGGTAATGGGTATGGGAGACATAATTTTTTTAAAAATACGATATGAATATGTAAGTATAAATTTTATATAAAGATGACTAGATTGTATAAAAATAGAAATCACAAGTATAACACCTAACATAAAAATATAAAAGGAAACATTTGTCATAATTTACTACATCACAGATCACAATAGAATTGGGAATACATATATGAAAACGAAAAAATTAGGATAGAATTAGGAAATAAATTTAGGAAAACAAGAAAAATAGGACAAAAAGAAGATATTTACATAACAAAAAATAGGAAAAAGTTGTTAATATATAGCAGAAAATGTGGAAATAGTGTACAATGTAATAACAAAAGTATCAACATTATTAAAAAAAGAGTGGGAAAAACCTAATTTATAATTTTATTACTAAATGACAAACATATATGTATATCTAAAACTACGGTTAAGGACTGATACATACCCAAAAAGTACCCCTGTGTATCCAAATGGAGTACCCAATTTTATTTTATTTTTATTCTGAAAGATAATTTTGGTATGTAGTTGGTAAATACTCATGAGTACGGTTACAATCTGAATTTTGGAGTGTCCATGCTTAGAGGTAGCTGCTTATTATAAACAAATATGAGTTATCATCGTTCAGGTCCTTCAGAGAAAAACTGAAGAAGCTGCAATGGCAACCAAGAGGTTAAAGGAGTTGCTAGAAGCTCGTAAAACTTCCAGCCGAGACACTTTAGGTATGATTCGTTTTAAGTGGCAATAATCAATTCAAGCTTTTGAGTCTATTGGGATTTAAAAATTGAAGATGTTATAAGTTTATATTTTCACTTGTATGAAGTATTGAAAACAAGTTTTTAGTTTATTATATTATTTAAAATGGATATTCTTTTAAAATTTCTTAAGTAGTTGGAGAGACTGTCTTTTAGTAAATATCATGGTGGTACTGTTGCTTTTTTCTTTTGTTTTTAATCTCCAAATTCTCTGCAATTTCCAGTTGCAACAAATGGACATGGAACAAATGGACAGGTAATGAACTTTCCTTTCCCTGCTTAGATTTTCCTTACTATTAATGCTATCTAAGTTTTTGAGTTTCATCTTTAGAGCAATGAGAAGTCCTTACAACAGTGGCTTGATCACGAACTAGAAGTCATGGTAAAAGAACATGAAGTTCGTTTTGAGTATGAGAAACAAAGCCAAGTGTATGTAATATATGTTCAGTAATTACTTTTGTTAGCGACTGATTTATGGTGTAGTCTTTAATTTTATGAAGTAATCTTCAGGCGAGCTGCTCTTGCAGAGGAGCTAGCCATGCTGAAGCATGTAAGTGAGTTCGCTGCTAAGGGTCTCAGTCCTCCAAGAGGAAAGAATGGATTTTCCAGGTTTTTTCATACGAATCTTATTTCATTTGCAAATGCCTACCTCTTCACTTTTAAAGAAAATGGGATCTTTGGAACAACATTGAGGGCAATACACAAAAGTATAACATCTGTCATCCTGATTGATTTCAAAACTTGTCTTCTCAGGGCATCCTCCATGTCACCAAATGCAAGAATGGCGAGAATAGCTTCACTTGAGAACATGTTGAGTATATCCTCTAATTCACTTGTAGCAATGGCTTCTCAACTTTCTGAGGCAGAAGAACGAGAACGGGCATTCACTAATCGTGGACGTTGGAATCAGTTGCGTTCAATGGGAGAAGCCAAAAATTTGCTTCAATATATGTTTAATTCTGTTGGAGATGCTAGGTGCTCTCTTTCTCCTAAGCTTTCTCTCTTTTATTGGTACTTTATGTTTTTGGTACTCTAGAAATAAGCTAACCAAACAATTTGCAATTTAAGCACAAATAAAACACAGATATAAGATAAATATTGGAATATATAACATTTAAAAGTCGTGTTTAGAAACTCTTGTATAATCTTTTTTGAGTAGCTTATATTATACTGTTGAAATTTGAAGTATTTTTTCATACTATAACAACAGGTGCCAACTATGGGAGAAGGACATGGAGATCAGAGAAATGAAAGATCAAATCAAAGAACTTGTTAGTCTTTTGCGGCAAAGTGAGATGAAGAGAAAGGAATCTGAGAAAGAGTTAAAAGTCAGAGAGCAAGCTGGCGCTGCCACATTAGCTACCCCAGCTTCTGTAAGAAAGTTGTTATTTTGCGAAGCATTATACGCCAATAAGAATGCTTTGAATAGTGAGATAGTTGCTGAAACTTTACATGCACCAATGAGATAATTGTTCCATGCTGTGAACATTATGCAAAATTTGGATTTAGGATTTGTGAAGGGTTCTAGAGTAGCTTCAAGCAAAAATCAATGAACTGTGGTTTAAAATAAATAACTCATTGCACTGCTGTAATGCTGTTTGTCAAAGAACTAGATATAGGCACCTGATAAAGGTGAACGCAAAAGCATTAGACTCATATGAGTAATAAAAGAAACTAACATCTGCACAACACCTTAGGTTCTTGGATATCATGCATAAAACCATTATACATCTTGATGACAAGAGGAAGCCAACAATTTTTATCCCAGAGTCAAGATAAGTTGCATTCCACTGTCAGATAGCTCCTCTTTTTTTGGGTACCAAACAAGTGTAATGTTGGTTTAATTCCTAGTTTTCCTCATTACTTTTCGCTTCCTCTTCTTCAACCCAACCAAGTATACGATCCTTGACCTACCAAGTAACAACCTTCGACAAATTATCAATATCTCTTGGAATTCAATTATGAGTGGTTAGTCCCACATTAATCAAGAATGAAGGCTATATTAGATATATACGGAGAATGACCCATAATCCTAATGCTTTAAAGTTTTGGGGAGATTGTTGGAATTGGAATTCAATTATGAGTGGCATGCCACATTGATTAGGAATGGAGGCTATATTAAATATATAAGGAGAATGACCCATAATCCTAATGCCTTAAGGTTTTGGGTTGAGATGTAGTGTCTAAGTCTCTTAAGACTCCCCTAGACTCCCCAACAATATCAAAATGCTCTGAAGACAAAATTATTAACAGAAACTGCAGATTACTACCTTCCTCGTATAACATGAAATAATAAGTCTAGTAATCTTGAACTAGTAGAATCCAATCAAAATAAACCAAAATAATGAGATTCTTAGATTTTAAGGCTCATGCTTTTGTGATGTGATGTTACTGTCACCTGAATCAGTGACTTTTTGAGCTTGATTAAGAATGAATTTGAAGGTTTGAATTATGTTAATTAGATTAAACTAGAAATGAAATTAAATTGAGCATTTCTTAGTTTCCCATGATCCATGTCTGTCTCCTTGAATTATATTAGGATTCTATCAATTATTATTTTGTGGTTGCTGTGGTAGCAAACTTTTGGTCAGCATTCTTTTACTTCTGTATATTATAATTGTCATAAGGTCACGACTTATTTTGTTAATAACAGTTAACTTCTCATCACTCACATCAACAGGGAAATTCTCCAAATTCGTTGAAACATTATACTGAAGATATGGGGGGACCTTTATCTCCAATGTCTGTGCCAATACCAAGACAACTCAAATATACGCCAGGAGTTGCTAATGGCCAAATGAAGGAATCCGTAGCATTTGTAGATCATGGTAGAAAGGTAAGTAACTGTCGTTTATATGAAATTGGATTATGTCTTTTATAGGAGACAGATGCGAATTTTCTGTTAATGCAGATGAAACCCATTGGGCAGCTGTCGATGAAAAAACTAGCAATTGTAGGACAAGCTTCTGGCAAGTTATGGAGGTGGAAAAGAAGTCATCATCAGTGGCTACTACAATTCAAGTGGAAGTGGCAGAAACCATGGAGACTTTCAGAATGGATTCGACACAGTGATGAGACAATCATGAGAGCAAGACCACGATCACAGGCTTTGCCACACATCACGAGATGATTTTTTATTTTCATTACCAGCCCAGTTGCAATTTCTGTATTTTATTGACCCACCAGAATTATCATGGCAAAATGGCATTGGAAATAACAGCGTTAGGTAACCCTTTGTTAATTTATTTATTTAATAATAATTTCATGCAAATCTGTGCTGCTGCCATTCACATGATCTTGCAAAATTTTATCCTTCTTTTGAAGAAATGTATGTCAAGACTTTATCTTTTTCATTTTTATTCAATTATGTGCTAATTATTATGTATGACTTTTGATCATAACTGCCAAAATAGTTCCTATTTTCTTAATAGTAAAGAATGCACTGATCTGAAATTCCTCATTTCATGCAACAGTGTAATATAAGTAATTGCTGAAGAAGTGAACGGCTATGTCTTGAATAATGCTGTCCAGATCTTGGAATTTTTTTCCATAATTACTGTATATGGAACATCTTAGGAAGTGTGCTGCGACGTAATGTTTGGACAGCTACCCAAATAATGAAAAACAAGATACTGCTTGCTTGACGAAATCATATACTCGGCCAGACAATACCTTGGAAAATAGTCTGTTCCTGCCAATGAAATATTCATTTGTCTAATCCTGGAAATTTGTATTTAACATCTCTTATTCCTTCTTCTGTGTTCTGAATGTCCTATTGTGTTTAAGCCAATTGGTTTTTGTTGATAGATTTTACACTGTAGCATGTCACATACCAGGAGGAAATTCCTCTGTAGGTTTTTCATCTAGAGCTTCCTGTTGTAAAAAACACGAGCTATTTTAAATTTTTGCTGTAACATTAGCTATTATTATACTGAAAGAGATTATCCCGTACAGTTTGTTTAATAAGATGATGGTATCTACTTACGAGCTAATTGCAGTTGTCAAACTGATTTTTCTTTTCCTGTCTAGTGAATTTCATTACATCAATGGTATTATTAGAACTCAGAGCTCAAAGCATTTCAGTGTTGAACGATGGATACAACACCCTCCTCTACTGTTCTGTCCACAGCCTCACGATTTCTCTGATTTATCTCTTCCTTTCTATTATGTATCTTTTCTCTCTTCATTACTCTTGTCTTGTCCTTCCATTGATTTTTTCTTCTTGCTACAGTGGCAGGATATAGTAGAGGATCCAAATGAAAAATAATAATAATGCTGAAATCATAGGTGCTATACGAAAATATGCTTGGCCATGTTTGGATTGAAGTTTGCAAATAAAATTTTGAAACTTTTGAATGGAGATTTTGCAAAAGCAACTCTCCTTACTTCCATTTGAAATTGAATTTCAAGGCAAAATTCGGATTACTGTCAGACCCAACTGAATACCAAATTAGATTTTTTTTTCGGATTTACTTTTTGAACAAACGTTTGTGAGCTCCCAACTGAAAACCAAGAAAATGTTCTTGAGCAACAATTTTTTTGAGTTATTTGGCGTTCATCGATGACTGACTTGCCAAATAAAGAAACAAGCTGATCAATGGCAGATGAGGATCTTCTCAAGTTTTTTTTCTCTCATGTTTCAAATCTCTACTATTAACCAACTTCTGTACCTTTTTTTCTCAAATTCCAAAACCATCCCTACTTTCTTTTATAAGGGTGAAAATCTCACATTATTTCCTCGTATTGGTTTCAACATGACAGAATCTTAATTCTATCAACAACATTTACTTGAAATTTATTATATATATATATATATATACACACACTAACGAACATGTACAGACAACCTCATCTACACCTTTGAACTTCATTGCTACACACCACCTGAGCCACCATGTTTTTTACAAGGTCCAGTTTTAAAGCAATACACATCAAAACCTCTTGCAAACAAAGTACAATTTATTAGCCATATATAGAAGTAAACAATTGTCTCGGCTTTTTCTTTCAAACAAAAAACGCCACCTTGCAAACAAATTCAATGTGAAGTCAAGACACCCACCGACTATCATTTATTGTCTTCGGCATCACTTTTTTCAACAAAAAAAAAAAAACCCATTTTTTAATTTCTTCAATCCATGCAATGAAAGAAAAGAAACTCAAATGTAAGAATCTCAAAATTCAAAATTTTCGTCTTCAATTTTAAAATTTAAAATTTCTCAAATCCCCATTCTCATTTACCTTTTCTCTCTTATCCCGCCAGAACATTAAAATAAATGATGGAGAAAGAGAGTGTTGTTAACAAACAAAACAAGAGCCCAAATCTTTATAATGGACACATCCACGTAATTGTTATAACAAATTTTTACATGAGTTAAACAACCAACCTATTATTGCCGCATCATCTTTAAATATTATTATTGTTTTTACCACTTTTTAGTCTTTCACTTTCCCTCTTCAATTCAAATTTTTTCCAATCTCTCTTCCCCTTACCTTTTCTCTCATATCCAACACAACATCAAATCAAAATCTTTATATTAGACACCTTCAAGTTTTAAAGCAATACACATCACAACATCTTATCCTGATAAAACTCAAAATTTACCTTGCTTTAGGTTAAATTAACTCTTCTCTATTTTGATTTTTGGTTTTGTTGCAATTTTTTCTGGATTGTTTATTCCCTCCTTTAATAATTGATATGGGTTTCAAATAAATTATGTAAAATAAAATTGTGATGTCTTTAAATTAAGTACCATTAGAGTTTTATAAAATTAACTCTTCAATATACTTTATATATATATATATATATATATATTAATATCAAATGAATTTCTTTGAACATTCAAGTATATGAATTATACATGTCTATCTTTATTTCTCACTTTTTATCTTCTACAATTTGCACACATTTAAAAAATTTATATAAAAGTAAAAACAAACAAGGTATTTGACATGTGATGTTCAAGAATCATTTTTCTATCTCTTTTGGCTAGAAGTTGTACATTTTAACCAGCTGTTTGATGTTTCACACATCATATACACTTTGCAATTGCTCCAAATTGTGCATAGACGTTAAATTTTAAGTTTGATTCACTTCCACTCATTTCTCTAGGTACTTCGCAAATTCCCTTTGAGATATTTTAGAATTTCGTTATACACATTACACAACTGTTAAACATATCATTCAATGATAATTTGAAAAAACAATAAGTTGCTAGCTTAAGTTTGGTTGAGAATAGAGAGGAAATAATTTAGAATTTTAAATTTAGTAGATTACTTTTATCAGAGTACATTAGTTTTGTTGTCTTTCCAGGCAGTGCTAACAGTCCCTTTTGTTTAAAAAAAATTGTATATACCACCATAAATAACTTACAAATATAAAATGTCATATTTAAATAAAAGACAACATTTTCAACTTAAAAATATCAATATTTACCCCGTCAAATTATAACTTAAGAACTGATTCACCCACCGCACATTCTATCAAGACTCCAAGAGTCTAATTAATATCAAGATTATATAAAGTTTATAATTTTCGAACCTCATTCTTAATTGTTTTTACACTAGTTCATACTACTATTTTGTCTTTCTATCCTGCATCTATAACATAATTAAACCCAAAAAAATAAAAATTAAGACACGACATTACTACTGCGTAGATCCAATTCACTATCCTCCAAAAGTACAATCTCTTTGATTTCCTGTA
The DNA here is from genome assembly GCA_037974875.1 of Cicer bijugum. NCBI lineage: Eukaryota > Viridiplantae > Streptophyta > Magnoliopsida > Fabales > Fabaceae > Cicer > Cicer bijugum. Next base: position 13,124,665 of record JBBPBT010000685.1, read on the forward strand.
ACATCTTCAAGACCTGCCACATTGTGGGTCTCTGCTCTGGAGAAATCAAGCTACAAGTTGTAGCCACTTGAAGAAGCATGTCCATTCTGTTGTCTTCGCTCCCATTGTCATCCCTGATGGATCTCACCCATCTTGACATATCACCAGGAACCATGAATGGGAGCTCAGAAGCATATTTCCCAGTCAGAAGCTCTAGCAACAAAATACCATAAGCATAAACGTCGGATTTTGGGGTTGGCTGGTGATTTGGATTGCGAGCCTCTGGAGCTCTATAGGGTGCAGAATCACCAACCTCATCGAAGGTAGATACATTGCTCAACAAAGACAGGCAGTAGTCTGTGATGCATGCCTCAAAATCGGGTCCTAGGAGAACATTGGAGGACTTGAGATTGCCATGGACCAGTCTCCATGCCTGGTGGATGTAAGAAAGCCCTTGTGCTACGTCCTCTGCTATTTTTAAGCATGACGTCCAGTGCAATGGCCTTGCCCTGCTTGATCTGGAACCTGCAGCAAATTAGAATTAACAAGAGATCATGTTTAGTTGTTTACTAAGTTAGTTACATGTGAATCACTCCAATTGGGTATGGCGTAAGGACTAGAATGAAGGTACTTGAAAAAAAGGGGAGGACCTTTTCCCGCCCCAAATGACTTCGGATCAATGTATACATCCAAAAAGAAATACAGTTTTTTGTCCTGACAGACAGAGGATATATACATCGTGAACTATGTGTAGTATTTTAGAAATGTGAGGTAGGTAAAGTTGCTCCAAAAAAAAGAAAACAGCCTAGCCATAACTAATGCAGTTTGGTATGCATCAAGAAGTCCATGACATGACTCTCACACAACCACTTGAACGAACGTACTCATAATTTTCACATGACAAAGTTAGGAAGTATAGCAGTATTTGCGCCAGAGATGGTAGGGACCCAAACGACGAATGATTAGATTTAAGCCAATACCAAGTTATAATCATCCAAGCTTGGGGTCACCTCAATGAGTCGTGCCACAATGGTGCAGTTGATTTAAAACTCCTCATTATAGTTCATCAATAATCGTCCTACCACCACCCTCCATAGTAATGACCAAATTTTCCTTTCATAGTAATGTATCTATATTAGATTTTCTATATCGAGCATAAGTCATGTTTACAAAACCAATTTAAAAAACAAGAAGTGTCTCTCTTTATAAACAAAAGTATTATGAGATCTTATCTTTATTCTACATAAACTTGGTTTTTTCCAATAATCTAAAATCCGAATTAAGATTGTAATTAAAAACTATTTCCAACCCTCATATGAAAATGTCGTAAGTCTAATGAGAGAAATGCTATTTGCTTGTGTTAGAAAAAGCTTGCTACTGCACCCAAAAAAAAAACAAGTTGCTACACGACACACAGAATAAGTTCTTTATTCAATTAATAATTAATTCACTATCTCATCTTATAAAATAAATCAATCTACATAAGCAATTCCTAGTCAATACTAGTCAGCAGCAAGATTCTCGATGCTGGTTGAAAAACTCAAATGCCATCAAATCTAGAATACAATCACGTGTAAAAGAGAATTTCAATTTCAACAAGACTTTTCACGCACCAGAACAAATATCAAGTCACTATTATATTTCCTTTGTTTATATCTCATCGAAACGTCCTCACCAAACAATAACATAACAGTATTTTTAATATTATTTAATTTTTTTTTATGTAAAATTTGAAGTGACAGCAACGAGTTGGAGTTAACTCAGTGAGTGACGACATGAAAGAAAAGAGAGAGAGAAATGAAATGTAATGTACCGTGTACAAGAGATAAGAGACTTCCATTGGGCTGATAGTCATAGATAATGAGTCTCTCTTGATTCGCCTGAAAAAAAGCCCTAAGAGGAACCAAATTAGGATGACGAAGACCACCTACTGATTCCATGTGACGCTCAAACACTTCCTTTGTCACGTGCCCACTCATTTTCCCACAATCAAGACGCTTCACTGTTACAATCAAACGGTTATCAAGCACCGCTTTATAAGTTGTTCCCAAACACCCTCTTCCTAAAAGCTCCGCAGATCCTTTCATCAACTGGTCCAGCGTATACACCTGCGACTCACCCGCACAGAATATTAAACTCCCACTCTTTGCAACTTGCGCTCTCTTCACCTTTTCTTCTAATTCCCTCTCTTGTTCCATTTGCATCACAACCGCAGCCTCCGCCGTCGCCGCTGCATCCGAAGCCATCACACTTGAACCAGAAGAACCTTTTCCTTTTTTCTTTCTCTGTTTCTTAATCACCGCCGCGAAGCAAACCAGCGAACCGATCAGGAAAAAAATTCCGGTAGAGAATCCGATGATCACCGCTTTTCGATCGCGTTTCTTCTCGTATGGCTGCCGGATTAATCCATGAACCTGCGCACTCTGTCCGAGTCCAACCGTTGGCGGTGAACTCGGTGCGAAAAACGGCGCTGTAGGACGACATTCTCTCCGAACGATTTCGCCGCAGAGATTAGGGTTTGAGGCGAATGAAGAAGGCTGAAAACGAGACAGCGTGGAGGTTAATGGAACCGCGCCGGATAGATTGTTATAGGAAACATCAAAAGTTTTGAGAGAAGACTGGTTAAAAGGAGGAATAGCTCCGGTGAAAGCGTTGAAGCTTAAACGGAGATAGTAAAGACGATCAAGCTTGGTGAAAGCAATAGGAATAGTTCCAGAGAGATTGTTGTGAGAGAAATCCAAGGTTCGAAGTCTGTGAAGAGAGAAAATAGAAAGTGGAAGAGAACCGGTGAAGTGGTTGTTATCAAGGAAGAGAGTTTTAAGATTGACGAGGCCGGAGAGGTCAGGTATGGTTCCGGTGAGGGAGTTGTTCTGTAAACTGAGGACACGGAGTTGGTCGAGACGGGATAATGTGTGAGAAGCGAAAACGCCGCCGAGATCTATGCTTCGGAGAACGAGACGAAGTACTTTGGATTGGTTGTTGCATTGAACACCTTGCCAGTTGCAGAAAGGGGTTTTGGTAGTGAAGTTGAGGTGGTTGTTTATGTCTGCTTTTGATTTGAATGATAGTAATGATGTAGGATCTGAGAGAGGGGTTTTGAGTTTGGAGGAGTTGCAGAAAAATGTGTTTGAGAGAAGTAGCAGTGTTAGGATGAGCAACATGGTTGAGTGAGTTGTGTTGAATGACATTTTTGTGAAGAAAAGGTATATTATTTAATTGATTTGTGATTAGTCCATTTTGGATTTGGACGTGGTTGGGGAGGAGGTAGAGAGGAATGGGAGAAGAGGGATATTTAGATTTGAGAAAGAGGGAAGCGAGCAGTACGTGACAAAAGGAGTTGGGGGCAGCTGGGACAGGGATCACGTGATAATAATCAGGTAGTACGCAAGATGGAAGGGATGGGAGGGAAAGAGAGAAGAGAACCTCCCTGTCTCGTGCTTCCAATCCAACTCCTTCCTCCTTATTCTGTTATCTTATATTTTACTCCTATAAAGGTTAAATGCATTTTTAATTTTTTTTTTTTTTTTTTAATTTCGATTTTAACTCCTTCTACTTTACGATTTTTAAAATTTTGTTAGTTTCCTTTGAGTTTTTATAATATCACCCTATCATTTGGTTAAATTTTATTTCATATCATTACTTTTATAATTAAAGTAATTTAATGTAAATTAACTAAATAAAAAACAATTTATTTTTAAATCAAAGTTTCCTATTATTAATTTGAAAAAGAATAACATGAGACCTAATTTTAGTTTCACCTTAAATTAAAAAATCATTTTTCTTAAATGAACTCATTTGCATTATTTTTAAATTCAAGTCATTTTTAAATAAATTTGAATAGTATGAGTCCTAATCTAAATTTCAGCTTTCAAATTGAGAAAATTATATTGTATTATGTGTTATTAATTATATCGCCGTTTGTGATATTGATCATCATCGTCTTAATTCTATTGTACTTTCTATTGTGAAATTCTATTTTTCTAAACAAAAACTTCTCAAATGTCTAAATTGTGAATCTATCAACACCCAATTTTGCTACTACAACAACTACAATCTCTTACATTCACATCAGATTTTCAAAAAGTTTAAAAAAGCTACTAAATGTTAATCAACCACACCTTATTTTCCATCATTGTCAACCACTTATTTAAAAGCATAAGCTACGGATGACAATCATACCCAGACCAAGTGGGTACCCGTAAAAAAATCAACAATGGATAGGGTAAAAACCCGTATAACGGGTATGGATAATTACCTGCAAAATTAAACGGAGTGTGGATACGGGTACTATAGTACCCCGCCCCACACCCGCACTTATATAAATATATTATTTATTTATTATATTAATATTTAGTTTAATTAATTATTTTCCTTTATGTTTTAATATCTATTAATATCATTAGACCATTACAATATTTATAATCTAATCAAAATATAAACATTTGCAAATTTTTTAAGAATTTGTTTACGATGAATAGTTAAATAATTATGTCTTCATAACTAAGAGTTATATTTTATTAATCGTGTCTTTATAATTATATTTACAACTTCTTATAAATTGTTTTTACTGATCTCAAATAATATTGTTATAAGAGTTGCAACTTCATACCTTACTCAAACCCTACCCATTGCCATCCTTAAAATAAGAAAACTAATAAAGGTATGGCCATTTTTCAAACGATTGTTTTGGTGTTGGTTTCATTTAAATTGGACTTACGGTAAAGAATAACAATGCAAAATGAGTAATTTGATAAACATATAACTCTGATATTTTAGAGAGAAATTGATATAGTTAAAAATTTGAGAAATTGAGTTTGTTTGACTTACGGCAAGTAGCTTTTTTTTATTATGATTCACATATATAGATCAAGTCCATTGGTCCCCTTATTTATTTTATGTATTACTATTATTATTTTTATTTTACTATAACAAACTTAATAGGTACTTAATCTCTCTTTTTATTTTACTATAATAAAATATAGTTGTCAGGGTTTAGGGTTCAAGATTCAGGGTAAAGAGTTTAGGGGTTATGGTTTACGGTTTAGGTTTAGGATTTAGAGTTTATGGTTTAGTATTTAGGGTTTAGGGTTCGGGATTAAATATTTAGGGTTATCTTCATTACAAACTCTAACTACTAAATGAAGATAATAATAACATTTAGTAAAATAGTGTTGTCTAATAATTATGTAATTAGTACTTTATTTGACAACTCTATTTTTTTAAATGTTATTACTATATTCGTTTTATAGTTTTACTTCATAATAATTAGTGTGTTAGTGTACATGATTTGATATTAAGAGTTTAGGGTTCAAGGATTAAGTATATTATTTAGGGTTTAAGGTTCTGGGTTTAAGGTATTTGTTGCGAAGTATAACTTCAAAAGAAAGATAATAATAAAATCTAATAATATAAAGTTATCAAGTAAATATATAATTATTATTTATTTGAGAATAATATTTTATTATATGTTATTAGTTTCTTCGGTAAGGAAAACAAATATAAAATGAAGATCATAATAATATTTAATAAAATAAAGTTGTCACATAAAGTAATAATTATATATTTATTTAACAACTCAATTTTGTATATTTGAATAATTTTTAAATTTAATCACAAAATAATATTTATTATCGATCTATTTTAGTTAAAGTGTGGGTAATGGATATGGGTACCGACACTTAGATAACCAGAAAGTAAGGGTACGGGTATTAAAGTTGATACCTAAGAGAGTATGGGTACAGGTATTAAAGTTGATACCTAAGAGAGTATGGACACAGGTAATGGATATGAGTACCGGCACTTAGATAATCAGAAAGTAAGGGTACGAGTATTTAAGAGTCTAATTTGACCAACATTCATGTGAATCTAATTCAGCAAAACCAAAGGGTTCTAAACAATGGTGTAGAGAGTTTCAATTCCCTTATTGCATCAATTGACCGATTTAAGAACCATTTTGAAGTATGAATTCAAATGAGTTGAGTTTAAAAATAATGCAAATGAGATTATTTAGGGAAAATGATACAACACAAAATTCCTTTTTTTAATTTGAAGTAAAACTAAAAAATTTAACTAACATATCATTAATGAAAAGGGACCACCAAAATAAAATAAAAATCACAAAATAGACGACTAAAAAATAGATTTAGAAAAAAAAGTTAAAATTAAATTTAAACAATACAGAAAAATTAAAAGTATATTTAATTTTTTTATAAATTATTTATTTATTTTTTATAAATTATTGTATTTTTTCTCTTTATAAGATCGACTCTAAATTAATTTTGATGTAAATTCGATAAATTGAAAATTAAAAAATACATTTATTTTTAATGACTTAAAATATCAAGATATATTGTGGATTGTCACTGAGTTTTTAATTAACTTTTAAAATTAATATATCATTTTACTGCAGTTTACTTCTATAAATAGTCCACCATAATATTTATCATTTACTTTATCACAAATTTGAAAACAGACAAATATGTTATGTTATCACTATTTTATTGGAGTTACATTTATAAGTTTGCCCAACAGAAACATGTTCGTTAAAAAACAATAAAAGTTTGGCTAAAAGAAATAAATGCAGTACTGTCATAAAAGAAGAAGCAATAAATGCAACATTTACTATATTGGTTTAAACGTGTGTTCCCAAATCCCACATACTATCGCACATATATGGCTTATTTTCACGAATTGAATTTGTCTATGAATAGTTTCTATAATAAATGTGTCACATAAATATCTTGTATTGTTTTCTTAAATATGTACGTAGAAAATTTATATATTTCAGATACATTATTAATTAAATATATATTTTTATTTTAAATAATTAATTCATAAAATGCTTTCTGTTAATTAATATATCAATAAAAATACAAGTCTTATGTTTGACTTATACGATACGTTAGAATAATGGAATTATATTTTTTTCTTCAAATTTCTATATAAAATATATTTAAAAGACACACAGTTAATTAAATATAATTTATACTTTAAATGATTAATTTATTCAAATTCTTCCTTTTCATTAGTTGATCAATAAAAAATATATACCTTGTATATAAT
>JBBPBT010000685.1:13132286-13147572 GCA_037974875.1 Cicer bijugum
ATTTTGTGATTATTATAAAATAAAAAGAAAAAAAGTACAATTAAACTTTATTTATATTTTATCATACTAGTACTCAACACATAACAATAATGGAAATATGGTGAATTTAAGTTATGCGGTTGCACACAAATTCAAAGGTTGGAGAAGAGAATAATAAAGGAAGGAAAATTGGAGTAGAAGCGTGTATTTATTGTTGTTTAAAGCTTTATTTTTTTATTTTCTAAAATAGTTCTCTACATTATTGTTTTTAAGTGCTTTCAAAAAAAAAATTGCATGATAAACGTCTTCAACATCTAATAAATTGCGAGTTATTATTTAACCTCAGCAGCGTTAATGTTGTTAATCAAAAGAAAGTGATAGAGTTATCAATTTAATTAACGTTACACAATATTAGAGACAATTTTCAAATTATGATAAAGTGAATAAGTAATCTAGGAAGTTAGATAATTAACTAAATTATTTTAAAGTTTTCGTAATCAAAATTTATTAATAGAACAAAAAGTGACTAAAAATAAGGGATATAAAGCTTTTTACTTATTATTCTACAAAATATCTCAAATTTTAATCATATTTTTTTTTTATTTTTTTTAAACTATATATAATTTATGTAAAAAAATATTTAGTAAAAAACTAAACCATATCCATGTTTGGTTTTCAGTGAGATATCAATCAAACATTTGGTTAGAAAAATAAGAATTCAATAGCTTTCAGAAAATAAAAAAAATTTAAGTGAACATTATTTTTATTGTTACATTACAATAGAGTAATTACACTTAAAAAAAAAATTAAAATATGGCAATAATTTGAAGAAAAAAATAAATGTAATTTTTTTAGAACATTGATAGTAAATACATATCATATTATAACTGGGTAAATAGATTGAATAGTGAATTTGAATCTAGGAATTCTATCACTCAATAATTAGATTTGGATTTGATGCAACTGTACCTACACACATTGACCTGGTAAGTGATTATGTGAATGTTTGATCCGAACAAATAATCTTAATATCAAAGTTAATGAGTTTTTTCACCAAAAATTATAAAACTGAAGCACTGAAGTGTCCCATCTTAATGAAATGGTTATACTGCGTAAATACGTGGTGTTTTGGTCACGGAGAGAACTCAAGTTCCAATAATTAAGTATGTGTGAACTATTAATATTATTATTTTTTAAAAAAAAAAAAAGAATCTCAATTGTAAAATGAGAAACATGGGCGAAGGCCTGTATGATAATAATCCGACCTAGTGAACGGTAGAGAAGTGGGCTGTGTTTGGGGTCAATACTCCAAAGTGTGTCACTCTCACAAGTTTCAATAAACACAATCAACATTTATTATTATTATCTCAACAAACAATCGAATATGGCCGCACCTCTTCTTCTTAGACAATCTCTACTGCTTCGTGCTTTCTTCTATAACTACAAACGCTTTACTATCGGAGCCGTTGCTTCGCGCCATCGTCCATGGTGCAGCGCCGCCATCAACCCACCGCCAGATAAACCAAACGATAAAGTTAACTCCGTCAACAACACCTTTAATCCTCAGAGAAATGAGTTTCCCTCGAGTTACCTTCGTTTGGATGATGACCCCGATTATCGAAAATGGAAGGATAAAGAAGACGAAATTCTCACGGATATTGAACCTATCGTCTTGCTTACCAAGGAAATTCTCCACTCGGAAAGGTGAAGCACGCGTTCTAGTTTTGAGTTAATGAATTTCCAATTTTTTTTCATTTCGATTTATTCATTTATTCAATTTAATGTTCTGAGCTAGGTATATGGATGGGGCGCGACTAACTGTTGAGGACGAGAAAGCTATAGTAGAGAAGCTCCTTGCTTACCATCCACACTCTGAAGATAAGATTGGATGTGGTCTTGAATCCATTATGGTAAGTGCTAGATTCCTATGTTTCTTTCTTCCCCCTTATTGTTTAGATAAACACCTTCTATAATTATATTTTAATTGAAGTTAAATATGTTTCTAGTGTTATAAAATACACAAGGTTTGATGGATGAGATGGAGGAGTTAGGGAATAGGTGACTGGGTGGGGGAGTTAGAGAGTGAAGTGATAAAGATGTATAGGATTCAAGTCTCACCCTCGTCAAAATTCTAATTATTAATATTAACCGATGAAAAAAAGGTCTTTTAAAATACGCTTCCTTCAAAATGATGTATAAGCAAAAGTTGATTTATCTGTTAAAACTTAAATTTAGATACATCAACTTTTCAGTTATTTTTTTTTTTTTTGCTTATATTTCATTCAAGATTAGTAATTTTTTTGTTTTTATTCTATGTATCCACTTTTATGTGGCAGAAAAGTAGGTACATAAACTAAATTAAAATTTGAGATAAATATATGCACTAAACACAAATTTAACCTTTTAATATATATAAACTTTCATGGGATTTCTTTAACACTTTAATCATGGTTGGTAGCTTTTAATCTACATCCATATGAACTAGTATTTTATTATTGTTGTTACTATTATTATTTTGGGATCTCAAATTACTTTATGCCAGGATATACTGTTTGTGATATTTTAAGCCATATTCAAATCATGATTTTCATGATATTGATACATAGATATTGAGATTGTGTTGCCAACATCAACGGTATCAATAAGATAAAGTGCTTACATTTATTACCGAGTGTCTTTTAGTTGAAGAAACTACATCTTAAACATTCTAAATTCTACTCATTTTGGATTACAATATTAGGTGTCCATTGTGTGTATATATATTTATGGAAGAATATATAAACACAAAGTAAAAGGATGCTCCTTTATTAGAGCTTAGTCTGAGCATAATGATGTTTGGTGTGAGCAGTTAGACTCTGCATAAAGCCATGGTTGTTTCAAGTCTGACCTGGTAGGCAGACTTCTGGTTTGCTTCTATAAGGTAATGGAATGACCTTACCCTTGTTTGTCTAAAGCTTCTAAATGTTGAAAACGGTTGGCTTAACTTAATAACTTGTAACTTGTAAGATCAAACAACCTCTGCCCAAAAGTTTTTAGCTGGGATTAGCTTTGTTAGAAAACGAGGTGGATGAATTAGTTTTCAAAGGTATACTCTTAACTGATCACGACTCATGCTGGCTAGTTAATGTTGAAGACACCCTTGTTTTATTTTTTGAAAAGCTGTAGACTCCCATGTTATCTAGGACTCCTATATCCATTTTCATATCAGCTATGACCCAATGCTTCCAGGTTTCAATTCCGAAGATATATAACATAACAAATTTCTATAAACTACACAACAAACCAGGAACTTCAAAATATGATAGCACACAGTGAACCAAATTATATACCATCCATATACAGTGTGTCCAGTCAGCTAAATTGAAACTGGAATGAAATAAACTTTTTAATTAAATATTCAGTTAGTATTTTTTAAACAAAGGCAAGGCAGGGAAATGGCAGCAGTATTTGTTATTACTTGTTGTTTGAGTTGATTGGGGTTCCTTATAGGATAGAGAATAGAAAGAGGGAAAGGTGAAAGGGTCCCAGTCGGTGTTCTGAAGCATCGTCAATGATGGGTGCCTGCATGATATTTTTCTTTTATTTACTTTTCTAGCTATCTGAGAACAGAAGAAAATATGTTAAATGAAGAAATTGATTTGACAAAAACTTCCTCTCTCACTCTGGCTTTTTAGTATTATATTAAAACTTCTTTTTCTATTTTGACCCTCATCAATCCCGACTCCCTGCATACAGGGGATACAATATATTGGCTTTTTTAAAAAATTGGATATAACTTAGCTTGCAATCGATGCACCCAAAAGAAAATTCATATAAAATGTTCATGACTTCAAGGGTATGATATGCTTTTGAGAGATTAAAATAGATAGAGGTTATGGAAGAAGATATGGATAAATAAATTGTTCATGAGTCTTACATCTTCCTAAGGAGAGCAGTCCTTGGTATTCTTTCCACTTGTATGCACTTCTGCAAAAGGGAATCATCATGTGAAATTCCAATCATTTACGTGAGAACCAGAAGAGCATACTAGGCATTGTTTATTGGATGTCGTGTGATCCTGTTTTGTGCAATGACTTTCCGTTGTAATATTTTCATGTTTACAATTGTGAATTTACTTTTTTGTGGGCTTTTTACCATCCCATATTCATTCCCAATGTTGCTAGTATTATAGCTATACAGTATACTATTTCTTTTGATTTGGGTGGTATTTTTCTATTACAAGTTACACTAGAAGCACTCCTCTATTTAATCAACCTTGCTTGAAGTTGAATCCATGGTTGGTGTCTCCCTTTATTTTCCTGTTATTTTATATATGATTAACTCTATATACTTAAACCATGAAACTTGTGATATGATAATTTTCCAATTGTTACTTTTAAACAAGAATGTGCACGTCCTTCTAAATTTACACTCCATATGCTCCGTTTTAATTACATTTAAATGAAAGTCACGTGTTCCTGAGACCCGTCTCCACTACTCTAGCTTTCTGTATCATCTAAGAGTTGCATCTATTTTTTCTCGACTATCCAACTAAGACCATATTATATGCAAAAATTCATACATTGTTGACAGTGACTATTGGATATGTTCAGTAATCACAACTAGAACTAAGATAAGAAAATAAGGGATCAACATTTACCTCTGCTTTAGTCCAGTAGTTACAGGAAAGTTTTGAGTGGCCTTGTGTTTTCATGCTAGTCATGATACCTTAATATCTTTGACTGCTCAGATGTAGGCAATACAGACTCCTTTTTTCCCATACCATTCCACAAAACTTCTTTACGAAGAAATCTTACAGAAGTGATCCCCTGTAATCCACTAATCCTAGAGCAAAGCTCCTCAAAGATAAGATGATTCTCACTCTGCCCAAACCATGAGTTCCTAACAGAAAAGATGCTGAATGCCCCTACCCTTGTTACCCTTTCCTTAATATAACTATGTTTCCTCTCTGATAGATTTGCCACTTAAGCAAATTGTAACCAATTCTCTGTTTGGCCCATTTGTTAGTCTATGGCCCAAACCTGGTACCTAACACTACCTCTATCGGCCGCCAAAAAAGTAGCCTTATCCTTATGGCTGATATCTGTAAATACATAATGAAAGATATTCTTAGGTTGAACTTTTATGTGGCGTGTTACTGAGTTGAAGGAGCAAGTTATCTATTTTCTTGTCTTCGATAGGTCTACCATCGTAATCTTTGACAGCTAATAAATTTTTTGCATGTGCGAGTTCCTATAATACTTGATGTTTTGTTTCATGATACACCCATTTGGCACTACCGTAGCTTCTGTTGAGTGAAGGATTCTCTCCTCAAGGAACCCATTGCTGGGAACATGATGACCAAACTTATATAACACAATTCTTCCAATTGTCTTCGATAACTCTCTGGTTCCTCATCTTCAGTTTTGTCTTCCAATTCTGGCTTACATGCCCATTCTGTCTGGTCCTCTCTAGATCCTTACAGATAAGTTTCTAACCTTGGAATATGAAGCTCTATTTTACGTTTTCCAAAATAGTGGTTGTGCCCTAGTATTCTATCGTTGTTTATTTGCTGATTTCACTTGATTTGCTCATTGAGCCAAAATAGGTAGCTGCAAAAATAATAAGAAATTATGAATTCCCTGGGTTGGGTCAGAAGCATATTCGCTTCATCAAATGCTATTTCTATGCCTTTGGGTCAGCTCAATGAGCTTTAATTCAGCCATAATTCTAGGGGCGAAGGGTTGTCCAATCTGTGTGTGACATGTCCCTTCCACAATCATGGTCGTTCCTTTGATGGTTTCTCCTCCACATTCTCCATTTGTTGTTGTTTCTTCCATTTTTTAGGTACCCTCAGTTTGGACGCAATAAATGGACACAATTGTTTTTCATGCTTATACTACTCTCTAATTCTAGATCCAACGTTCCTTCCTCATTTGGTGGCAATACGTCTCTAAACACTATCTTAAAACGCCAAACAATTTCCCACCCTTGGAGAGCTTGACCTTTCATAGCCTTCACAGCCTCTGTCATTCTCTCCTCTGGTGTTCCCATGGCTTCCAAGTATTTTCGGCGTCACTGGCTCCCCTTCGAGCATCTGGCAGGTTAGACCAAGGTTAGACCAAGGTTAGACCAATTGATAGGTTCTCGAATTACAGAAAATGTAGAAATTGTATATTAGTAATGGAAAAAACAAGAAATATTACAAGTGATCCCTTGTATTCCCCAAGCAAAATTCCTCTGAGATAAGATTATTCTCATTCTGCCCAAACCATAAGGTTCCTAACAGAAAAGATACCGAATGCCTCTACCCTTGCTACCCCATCCTTAATATAATTGTTTTCCTCTCTAACAGAATTGTAACCAATTCTCTATTTAGCTCATTTGTTCTTTGTTGGCCTAAGGCCCAAACCCGGTACCTAACAAAACTCTATCATTCAGCTTTTACAAATCAATGAAAACCATGTGCAAATCTTTTTTATTACACTAATATCTCTCTATTAGTCTTTGTAGCAAGTATAGTGCTTTCCACAATCGATCTTCCTAGCATAAAACAAAATTAACTTTCTATTACATGGGTCTCTTGTTGAAATATTCTTTCAATTACCCTCTCTTTTTTCTCCTTCACTTGTTTAACATGGCCGTAGATATCATGACGTCGTTAATCAATTTTTGAGTCATCTTATACCTTCCTTTCCAATCTCCTTGCATAAACGGGGTCCAATTTCTTTGCTATTATCCATCCAATTCAATGTTTCTTTTAACCTTAGATTCTTGAATTTGTTGGTAGGAGGAGTAATACTGATCCTTGTCTCTATCCTTGATCCTATTCAAGTGTAAATCGATGTACAAGTATAACAGCAACAGTAACAACATTCAAAAGTCTTGTCCCATTAGGTGGGGTTGGCAACATGGATTAAACAATACTTTAATGTCCTATCATAGATCATGGATTTGGTTCCTCTAAAATGAAAAACTCACTTTAGAGAATAAAATGAGTAATTTCAACCATTGATCATCAAATGAATGGTTGTGATTTTGTGCATATGCATGACCAATCATGAGTGGTTATAATATCAACTTTCTATTTTAGTTTTCATTTTTAATCCTATGTGGTCTTGTGTGTCTCCCACTGATAATTCTTTCATATAATCTTTTGTACTTCTTTTAAAACAATAGCCAAATTGATGTACATGTACTGATAAAGTTGGAAAAATGTTAACTTTAATTAGGCTTTAGCCTTGTTTATATCTTCTCAAAAAAATGTTGGGCTTAATTATACTTTTGCTACAATTACTTTCAGTTCCCCAGTATGATCACAAAATACTGCCTAGTAGTTTTGAAATGGATCCAATTAACTCCCCTTGTCACATTGATATTGATCCAATTAACTCCCCTTTTTGGTTTGTGTCATGCCCAATATTTTTTTTTGAAAAGTTGTAAACTTAGTTTTACATTTGATTTCCTATTTCATTTAAATTTACATCGACTGGCCTTAAGATCATTATTAAGCTCGATGATCTGTAGTTACTTTTCAAAGTTGGCAGCAAGTACAGGATATGTATATGTAACTTACTTTTCTTGCAGGTTGACCGTCATCCCCAATTCCGACACTCAAGGTGTCTTTTTGTTGTAAGAACTGATGGTGGCTGGATTGATTTCTCTTATCAGAAGTGCCTACGGGAATACATTAGAGAGAAATACCCAACTCATGCTGAAAAGTTTATTCGAGAACATCTTAAGCGTGGGAGTAGTTGATGTATATATAGTGGAATTCGCTAACTTTGGTATGCCAGTATCTGATATTGTGACTAATTTTCACGTCTATCCCCCTCCACCCCCCACAATTTTTCGGTGGTTTACCGAGGTTGTGGATGGTACTTGATAATCATTAATTGGAACACTTAGCTTGTTTTGAAGGGAATGCAAAATGATTGAAGTGAATTTCACTTAGTATACATGTGGAACACTTTGTTGGCGATGAAGAAACTGGTAATTGGGTGACTGGTAGGCATTAAGGAATGAAATTTTGCTGCTTGATCACCTGTTTTATCATTGGAAATTTTTTATTATTTGGATGTCCTTTTTCACTCTTATATCATTTTAAATGTTTTTGAATATAAGTGTGTGTTTGGTTGTGCAATGAGTAAAATTGATTTTGAGTGAATTTATTTTAGTTAAAATTGAATTGAATATAATGTGACTTCTTGTAACACCCCCAAAAAAAAATTGTATATTTCATTTATTTTTATTTATGTTAATAATTCTATTATTTATATTTTATTGTCGTAATTCATATATTTATACAAATCTCTTAAATTTTATTTAAAAAAAAAATGATCGTTAGTTATTCAAGTGAAGTTTAATTTAGGAAGTTCAAAAATTAATGTGCTTGTTATAGTTGGGAAATAAATTAGAAATAAACTCAATAGAAACCTCAAATTCAACTTCTAGTAGCCCATTTTGTAGTTAAAACAAAATTTGTCATTTGTAAGAATTTGGAGGGGTGTAATTGACAATTTCTATCACACTCCCCTATACTTAAAATCCAATTGTTAAAAAATAAAATAAAATAATGAATGAAAGGAAGAAAGAGAGGGGATGCCACAATGAATACGAAGAGAGAAAACACAACATTTCTTCATTTTGCATGTTCTACCTCCAAGTCAACCCACATCATTCCTTTTCAATATTTTCTTCTTACAACAATATTGAATACAAACGAGGATAGTAAGATAGAAATAAAGAATATTAAGTTTTACTCTTGAAGAAACACAAAGAAGATTGAAGATGAAAGACAAATGAGGATTTTTATCAATGAATGGAATTAAAACTCAGCCTTAGGAAAAGACACAACTCTCCCACATCTACAAGTTAAGGTAACATGGAAAATTCTCTTAAAACCTCTCTTATGTGTGTTTAGATATCATGTTTTGCATGTTTAGGTATTGAGATAATCTTATTTGATCTTGTATCATAGATTATTAATAATGCATGTTAGGTGTTTGTATTAATTACTATGAAGAGTTGTTGTTTTATTATTGTTGTTGAGTGTTGTGGTTGGGTTTGTGATGAAATGATGATTGTTTAGTATTAGTAATTACTTGATTTTATGCTGAATTTTGAATGTATTTTACTTAGTTGATCATATTAACTTGAAAATATAAAGTTTGAAGTGAAAATAGTATGGTGTTGTATTCAAATCCGCATAGGTATATCTTTGGTATTTTGTTCATAACTTTGAATAGAGCTTACGAATAAATAGTATTATATTAATTTGTAGCATAGTTTACCGAGAGAATTTTCCATGCTTAGCACATCGGCATGGCTAGAAAACATCAATAATTGTTTTTATTAAATCTATGTTATGGATTTTATCCTCACTATGTTGAGAGTGATGTTTTCCAGGTAAGGTAACAGGTAAACAGTGAAAGTCTCAGGAGTATCCAAATTTGCTCACCAGTCCTTCAATCTCATGAGTCGGAGTCGGATCACGTCTTGAGTCTAGATTATGGTCATAATTTAATTAAGTCTCACTTAAAAGTTGTTTTAAATTTGTAAGTATTTAGATATTTATGAATTAAAAATTTCAATTTCATTTGCATTGTGTATATTTTTGTTTCATTCATGTTAAAAAATTAGGCGTTACACTTATGTTTTGATATGTTTAGATAAAAGTGAGTTTCACATGAAATTTCAAGTAAAAATTATATTTAGACTTAAAAATTTAAAATTCTAATTTCAATTTAGAATCTATTTTAGACGTAGAATCAATTAAATTTGACTATATCTATATATGTCAAAATATAGATGTCAAAATTAATTTTAAAATTCTAAAATTGAAATCAAATATGTATGAGGGTATCTTTTGGATTTATTTTTTAACTACTTAAGTTTTAAAGGACACTTTTGCATGGAACGCGGATTCATCCCTAGAGAATCACCATAATGTTGCTCAAGAGTCTTGTAAAGATGAAGTCTTATATAGTTGTACGCATTTAAGAAAAATAGAAATAATATATAAATATAATTATTTTTGCCGTCTTTAAAGTTAATTTTAATTTTTTTTTAATTTGGTTATTTATTTAATTTTAAATAAATAATTTTATCTTTTATCTTTTAAAATATTAACAATGTTTTTCTTTTATTTACAAAAATTTATCAAAATTTTTAAATAAAATTCGTTAAATTAATTATCATCTTCAATTTAATATAAATTTTATTAAATTTATAATTTAAATATTTAAATAAATTAATATCTTAATTCTTTATTTTTTAATTTTTATAATTAAAATTAAATAAATAACTAAATTAAAAAAAATATTTAAAATTAAATTAAGAAGTTGCATAAACAATTATATCTAATATATATTTTTGTGATTATTGATATGCAAATAATGTGTTTAAATAAGTGTGTCTAATCAAATATTTTCTAACTATTGAAAAGTAAAATAGTACAGAAGTTGGGATTACACTAATTCTTGATTTTGATTGAGGTGTTTTGTGTCCAGCTATATTAATAACGGGCCATCTGGGAGTTCTTGTTATGGCCCTGTGGGACATGTGCGAGTGGGAGGTTGCCTAGCTAGGTGGTAGGACTATGAGCTAGTCAAAACGGGGAAAAACCATGTTTGACCTATTTTTCGAATTTCGAAATGGTTAAACGCAATAATGTCTTTCTCTTTTTTTTTTTTCAAACGTCTCCGAGATATTTGTTAATATTTTTATTAAACTAAATTTTTATATGTTTCTAAATCCCAAAACGGAATACTTTTTCTGTCGGGACATCCTTAGTAATTAGTCAAACAATTTTTCCTTTATCTCCACAAAAACAATTTTGTATAAATATATGTTTACAATTCAATTTAACATAAATAGAATGATTATTTTTTATATTAGATTTAAACAAATTAATCTTAATCAACACATATATGTTTATATAAATAATATTCTACATGAAGAGTAAAAACAAAGGTAAAAAGTTTATTATATTAAAATATATGATAAATAACATAATTAATTTATATAATTATAAAAAAAATTAAATATATAATAAAACATTTAATTCAATCATATCAATCACATTTAAATATGAAATTAAATATTTAAACTATCTATATTGACATTTGTTATTTGGTCTAAAACTTAATAATTTTACTTTTTATGATTAGATTGATTAGTTGATTACGGGAAAAAGAAATATAACTAGTATCATTAACCTCCGACTTTGTGTTGCGGACCCCGTCCCAGTATCAATGGTCTTCACTATTCAACCAGCTGGATCAAGATCCTTGTGGGCCTACATTTCCAACCCACAACCCATTGTGACGAACAATATTTATTTTCTTAACTACTAAATATCATCTATGACACACGTGACACGAATGAGAAACATTTTCTCATCAGTCATGTTATTAATCATTGTGTTGCAGAATAATTTTCAAAATGTATGTTTCATTTTTTTTTTTGTTGTTCTTAATATGGACTAAATATATGTTTGTGTCGATTTTAAACATAAAACAAACGCATTTTTTAATGAAGTTCGTTTAATCATTGTTTTGTAAATCTTAAGGTCTACGCTAATTCTAATAAACTTTTGAAATTTAATCCATCTAATTTTTTTTAATAAAAAAACATATTATTAGTCTAAAGTGTAATTTTAGTTTTCTTCACTAAATAATATGATAGTGTGGATTGAAACTAAAATTACATTTACGTTAAGTTTAAAAAAGAAAACAAATATATTATTTTATATTTGAAATAGTACGTCAAAAAAATTTATTTCAACATAATGTATTTTTTAGAATACAACCCACATATCTATTCAAATTTGCCTTTTCAATAAGACAATACAACCCACATATCTATACAAAGTTGTATCCAGATAAAAAAATTGCTTTGATCAGGTGTATAAATAGATTTTTTTATGAATTTTGGGTGAAAAACTAATTTGAAGTGCTTATTTTCATCCCTGATCCATTAATAATATTATTATCATTTTTAAATTATATATATATATATTTAATTTTTTTTAAGATACTAAAAATTATAATATTCTCCTTTTAAGAAATATAATTTTAATATTTTTTAAATTTATTATTATATAATTATTATTATTTTATTATATTAATTATAATTAATATAAATTTTCAAATATCTTATATATATATAAATAAGAGATGCAAATGAGATAATATAAATCTCATTGACATCGGTGATATAAACTTAAATTTTACATTCAATAAAAAATAAAAACGAATGTAGAAAAACTAAACTAATTCGATGCAGGGCAGAAGAGACAAAGTCTACCGCCACCCTAACTTATTATCTACTAATTTATCCTTAAATATAAGAATTTAGACTTGGACACATCATTTCGTACTCAATATTTTTGTTAGAGTTTCAATGTTAGATTTTAATCTATTTTAAGGTAAAAAAACATCCAATTCAAAGGTTGCTTGTAATTAGACATTCAATATGATCCAATTAAGTGAGATTAAATTAGTTTAATTCACTCAATTTTTAAAGATACATAGTTTAGTATTCAAGCAAATAATTTCAAATAACATATTACAAAACTAATGTTCTATATGACAAGGTTAAACCATAATTTAACGGCAGATAGTTTTTATATATATAATTTGGTATGGTTGTAATAGAGTTGTTTGATATGGTTTTATACTTTTCTTCCACGAATTTATAATACGTTATGAATTTGTAGTGTTTTTTTAGATGCTATTTCTAATAAAGGTTTGAGTTAATGGTATATAATATTTCTTCTCATTTTTTAAATCATAATTTTAATTGAAACCAAATGTTATCGAACGCTTTAATTTTAATACGTTAACTTAATTACAAATTTTCGATGTTTTTTCTTTCTTTCAAAAAGCTAGCATGACAAAAAGCTAAACTAGGTGATCTTGCAAGAAGTCCAATAAAGGATCGTCTAGTGTACTATATTGTAGAAAGCTTTCATGAGTCCCAATAAATTAAGGACTTTATTTTATTTTTACTTTATTTTAATTTTCTGTTTTGGGTTTCGATACTCTTTTTGCAAAAAAAAAAATTAAATAAATTATGTTCTGCGATTGAAAGGAAAGAAATAATCCACTTGCTTTCTAATCCATTCAGACTCTCATAGTGTTGGCTTGTCTGACTTTGACCTGATTTATATGAAGTGGGAGATGCTGCTAATGGAGAGAAAGTTTTAGGAAAAAAAAACACCTTATCTATCATGGAAAAAACATACTTAACTTATAGTAGTATTCACAGTCTGAAATATAAGAAAAGTGTAAATAAAAAAGTTTAATTTACTTTTTTATATTTAAAATCGGATAAAGTATTGTTATCTACTAAAAAATTTAAAATATTGATAAAATTTCAAAGATTAAAACAAAACAATTTATCTATAATTTTTTTTATTAAGAAGTAGAGAGATTCATAACCATTTCAACAAAGATTTTTTTTTTCTTCTCAAATTTTTGTAGTTATTTAAATTTTTTGTAGTAGTATACTACATTCATCACTGTAGATAAAACTCATTTGGCAAATTTACAAAAATTAAGAAAAATATTTTTCGTTAAAAGTGTTAACAATCAATAGTTTTAGTTATTCTTCAATATAAAGAGTACAATTTAAAAATTAATAGTAATTATTAATAAATTTAACTCTAAATATCAATTTTTGAATTTATTAAATTGAATGATAGATGAGGTAATTTATTTTTCTATCAAACGATTAAGTAATGTTTATAAGTACTAGAGTTTGGTGCACGTACAAGAGAGTAATAATTGAATACTATTGAGAAAAGTAAGTTGTTGTGCTGGAAACCACGACCAAGTTAATTCCACAATTCACAACAACCACGATGAATTGATATCTATCATAGATCACCTTTCAACACACCAATCACCAATTCATCACTTCCCTTCACTGATTCTGTCTCACCTGCTTGCACTAGCTACTATCCCTTTTTCGTGCATTTCTCTTTATCATCCCCACCCACCCAACCTTTTTTTTTTTTTTTTGAATATCGAGCCTACAAAAAAGCCACACTACAATTGAAAAAAAATATACAAATAAAATACCTACATATCGGAGCGCAATTGACAAATAACTAAATTATTTAATTAAGGATATTATTATATAGCATTTGTCTATTTTATGTAATACATTTATCTTTTTACTCTACTCTTTATATTTAAATTTCAAAGGAGTATAAACTATAGAGAAACAATATATGAATTATTTATATAAAATATATCTTTATGTCTCGAATGTTAAATCACATATTCTCGGTTGTGTAACTTATTTTCTTTAATTACTAAATCAAAGTAAGTAATTAAACATTTTAGTTATTATAAGATATATTTTATATTTTAATAGTTAAAATATATATATATATATATCACCATATATACCCAGGCTAGTATATTGATATTTTGAAGGTGGATGGCATGGGTTGGCTAATTCCTGGAGTAACTGAAAAGACATGCTCTATAGACGACTATAGCTCTCTGTTTCAGAATAGTAGTAGTCCTTCTCTTGTTCTAAGCTTCGCTGCTTTGTTGCTGTTATATTTATTGTAATGGGTCAATTGCAGCGCAGAGACATCTCTTTATCGTACGACAAAAAAGAAAGAAATGTGTTGTGTCCTTTTGGATTGTGTTATATATTACTACTAAATTATGTTGGAAAGCTCATACTTCCATAATTGTCATGTCTAATGTGAATGAAAATTAATTATTTACGTCTCATTCTAAAATCTTCTTTGGACTTCGCCATTAGATTCACTATTCGGAATCAATATACCATGCAATTGCATGATCGATGCATGCGTTTCTTTGTGACAAGTTCGCTTCGAAACCCTCAAAACTGAATTTTTAAGAGAGAAACAAAATCTGTCTACTATGATCATTATTATCATAATTAAGAATCATCACTGAAGGCGCTACAGATTCAGGGGTGTTGTTTGACTAAATCAATCAAAAACAATAAGTTCAATTATTCATCGTAAAATTATAAAATTTCATTTATTTTTTCTTTATAAATAATTTATTATATTTTTATATACAGACATAAGTTACATTTTCATAATATGTCAAATTTCACCACAAAAATTTTACTTATTTGATAAGTTCCTTGAACAGGTCAATTCATGTAGACATTTTTTGACAAGACACTTGTTAATGCTCTTAATATAAAAATATGATATTAAAATTACATCGAAAATTGTATATTAACTTTGTAAAAGTTAATTTATTGTTTTTTCCACTAAAAATACAACTAATTTATTTTTCAAATTTATTTAAATATTAATTGATTTATT
>JBBPBT010000685.1:13148333-13163743 GCA_037974875.1 Cicer bijugum
AAAAAAAAAATAATTTAAAATCTCAACAATGTTATATTTTTAATTAAATTAAAAAAAATACATGTGCTGTAACCTATTTTTTTTTGTTACTTTTTTTTTATATTAATTTTTTTATTTAATAAATATATATGAAAATTACCTATTTCTGGAATAATAAGAGACATTTTATTTAATAAAAAATAATATTAAAAAGAGAGTGAATAAGACACATATTTTATTCAATAAAGAATGAGTATTAAATGACTATTAAAAAGTTATTAATAATACTACGATCGAGTACAGTTTTACCTCCAAGCCGGTTTAAACTTAAACATTGTATACATATTACTGGTAAGTAAGTAGTAAGCAAGAAGAGCATTTATTTAACATATATATATATATATATATTTTGACAATTGAATTGAAATGCGACGAAAGGGAGAGAAGAGGGATCCATTAAATCTTATGGCACAATTGTCACGTGTCATGTAATTACAAGCATGGCCCATTATTCATTCAGGTCTAACTAAGCCTACCCCTCCCAACTAAATAATCTTTTATTATTATTATTATTATTGCCTCCGTTTTCCAAATCCACCAATTAAATTAAATAACACTATCTTCATTTTCATCCTCCTTCCCCTTCTCATCTCTCATCTCTCAATTCTCAAATACCATATTCTACACCATTCCTCTTTCTATCTATCTTCAATCATTAATTAATTATTCAATTCATCTAAACAAAACATCTATTCTAAAATGGATACTCTTTATTGCTCAGAACAAACTTGTGAGGAGGAAGAACAATATCAACTACAAGATTATTATTACTGTAACAACAGCACCACAATTACAAACTTCAACAACATTCCTTCTTCGTTTTTACAAAAAGACATGTCTTGGAACAATGAAGAGCTTAAATCACTTTTAGAAAAACAACAACAAAACTCTATATGCATCTTTCTACAAACAAACTCGGTTTTGGAAAGTGATCGAAGAGAATCGATTGAATGGATGATGAAAGTTAAAGTTCATTACTCTTTCTCTGCTCTAACAGCTGTTCTTGCTGTTAACTACCTTGATAGGTTTCTGTTCAGTTTCCGTTTTCAGAATGAGAAGCCATGGATGACTCACCTTGCTGCTGTTGCTTCTCTTTCACTTGCTGCTAAAATGGAAGAGACCCAAGTTCCTCTTTTACTAGATCTTCAAGTATGTTTCGTTTTACCTCTTCATGGAAACAAAAAGCACTAAACTTGAAGTTGATTTTTGTCATTTGTGATTGTTTTCAATTTTGTGTAGGTGGAAGATAGTAGATTTTTGTTTGAAGCTAAAACGATTCAAAAGATGGAGATTTTGGTGCTTTCAACACTTGGATGGAAAATGAATCCAGCAACTCCTCTTTCGTTTATTGACTTTATCATAAGAAGACTTGGATTGAAAGATCGTCTTTGTTGGGAGTTTCTTAAGAGGTGTGAAGGTGTTCTTCTATCTATCATTAGATCAGGTAACTTTTCAGCAATAACTTCGATCTATTATTATTAACTCATAAAAGTTTTATGTTCTGTTTCTCATCTCAATATTTTGATTTTTTAACATTGCAGATTTCAGGTTTTTGAGTTATCTACCTTCTGTGTTAGCAACAGCAATAATGATACACGTTTTCAACAGTGTGGAGCCTAATTTAGGAGATGAGTACCAAATCCAACTTCTTGGTATTCTAGGAATTAACAAAGTAAGGGAATTTGTATTAATTCTTTGAAGTTTTTTTCTTCTATTACATTAATTAGTATAGTATAATGTTACTGTCATCATTAGTACTTGTGTAATTAATGTAATTGATGTTTATGATTACAGGAGAAGGTGGATGAATGTGGGAAGCTAATGTTGAAAATGTGGACAGGGTATGAGGAGGGGAAGCAATGGAAGAAACGCAAGTTAGTGTCAATTCCAAGTAGTCCAAATGGTGTAATGGATGTGTCATTTAGCAGTGATAATTGGAATGATTCATGGACAATAGCAGCAGCAAAAACAGCAAATTCAGTTTCATCTTCACCTGAGCCTTTGTCTAAGAAGATCAGGACTCAAGATCAGCTTCTAATAAACTCTTCTACCAATTCTGATTTTCTCACTATTCCTCATTAGCTACTCAAATTCAACTTCTTATCCTTTCATTATTGCATAAAAAAAATTAGCCTTTATGTTAAGTATCCTTTTTTTTTTCTTTCCCCTTTTGAGGGACAAGTTAAATTGCCAACCATCTCTCACTTGCCTACTCATACATCAATTGTGATAGACTATCCTTGAACCTGAGATGGACCTATGGGACCAGAGCAGAGATTATTGGCATTTTATGAGGAACAAATTTATATATAATGAAATAATAATTATTATTATATATAAAGAACATGATCATATCAATTAGTGTATTTATTACTGTATCTTGTACTTCATCCAAATGAAACCACTTCATAAACATCCAAATCAATTTCAAATGAGTTTAATTTTTTATTTTATTTTTAATCTTTTACTCACTCAACTACCTTCTCATAATCGATCTATTTGTGTTTTTTTTATATATATAAATAAAAAAGAAACAGTTATATTTTCATATCAATATTATTATTATTATGTGTCATGTATTGAATACTATTTATATATATTTTTTATAGAAAAATAAGCTTTATTCAAATTTAAATAAGAATAGGATAAGCAAAATATTAGGAGGGATATTCTCTATCTATATTTTAATATTGAATCTAATTAAAAATAAAATAAACAAATAATATACATAAAACTTTCAAAAGTCAACAGCAGATAATCTATAAAAATTTTAATCCTTATGATGAAATTAATTTCTTTCACGGGCAATGGACAATGGTATAAAATAATATAAGATACACAATCATTAATTCAATCTAGATTTGAAAGAAAAAAAAAATTATAGTATTTATTTATATTGACTATATGTGATCCTTAGAATGATCAATCAAATCACACTCATAAGACATATTTAAGACTCTTATTTATGTATTTATAAATTTTTTACTTAAAATATGATAATGATACAACAAATCTTTTCCTTGAAAACACTACAATTAGACAAACAAAACAAACGGAGTTGTACGATATTAGTGACAAATAAACTATATGTTATATTTTAAAATATAAAATTATCTTAAATCAGCTCTCTAATAATTTTATAAATATTTACATTTATAAATTTTTGTAAATATTTATCACTTGTGTAAAAAAATGTATGTAAAGTTGGGTCATTTAATATCTTAGAGCATCTCCAACGGTGAACTCAAGATGGGTTCTTTAGATGGGGTCTACTGTGCCACATCATTTTGAAGGAACTCATTCATTTTTTACTCCAACGGTGAACTCCATTTAAATAGGTTCTAGTATGTCACATCACCTTAAATCAATTCACTAGTACGATTTATCATATTATATTTCATTATTTTAATTTATACATTAATATTTAATTTATATTTAATTTTAATATAACTTAAAATATTAATTTAAATATTCTAATTAATATTATTATATATTATTTTAATTTAAAATTAAAATAAAATTTATATTTTTAAATTTAAATAAAAATAAAAATTTTAATTTAAAATTTAAATAAAAGTTTAAAATTAAAATAAAATTGAACTTAAATTGTTACAACAATAATCAAAAAGTACCATTGATAAAAACTTTACTAAACTTCTAAAAAATAGCAAGTGGTTACAAAATTATTATTATTTAATAAATTAAAAAGAAGTTAACGGCTATAAATTAATAAAAAATAATAAATTTATTATTATTAATAAATTAATAAAAGTTAACTGCTATGAAGCACCGTTCCTTCCTGACAGTACCGTGATGACACCTTGGCACAACTCCAACGGTGAACCCACAAAAAACTAGAAGTTAAGTAATTACACGCTGGCGGACGAACTCATTTTACCTCCCGTTGGAGATGCTCTTAGATTCATTGTGAACCAATCAGGTAGGTTCGTTTTATATAAATAATACTCCTTTTTAAATTTTAAGATATTGATTTTTCAAATACAGTAATTAGAATTTTCTTCCGTAAAAAAATCAAAGTTTCAAGAGCACTATTGGTCAATTCCTTATCTTGCTTTTTTTATAACCCACTTTTTTCTTACCGTGCATGATTGATTTTAAAAAAAAATAAATGATATTCATTTTAAAATTAATATATAAATTTAAATTTAAATTAAATTTATTATTTAATTCAAAATTATTAGTTATATAACTAATTATAAAATTAGTTATGATTAAATAATTAGTTTTTAGTTAAGTAATCGACTTCGAAAAATTTAATTTTAAAATTAATTTTTTCTTAAAATTAGTTAAAATATGATTATTTAAAAAAAAAATCATGTATTCATAGTTTAAATCCAGTTATTTAAAAAAAATCGATTATTCATATTTTAAAAATTGATTATTTTTATAAAATGAAAACTCAATAAAAAATACATCAATCATATAATTGTTTTCTCTTACGATTAAAATTGAACATATTACATTGCTTATAATAACTTGTGATTAAAATTGATTTATTATTAATTTCATTAAGACCACAAATTCTAATTCGAACTATTTCAATAAATTATTTATTATTAAGACTGTAGAAAATACAAACACATTAAAGTTTATTGATCAAAATTAACAATTACTACACCATAATAAAACTTTACAAAATACAAACACTTGAAACTTTGCTTCCAACACCGAGATACACACCACTAATATCAAATGGAAAGAAGAGCAAAGTGTTGAAGCTGATTTTAAAAACATTTTTCTTTGAAATATATTACTTCCTTATTAAAACATGTATAACAATATAATGCATTTAAAATTATTTCATATTAAGATTATATGAGTATAAGAATCTAAAGTAATACTCTAAAATGTTTTGCAAGTACTATATGACCTATTAATATTAATATTTTGTTGATAGGTTTCATAGCTATCGGAATGTTGATAACTCTAGTTGTTGTCATAATGTGTTGAAATAAAGCTAAGATATAGAAGATTATATCAACACAATTCAGCAAAATAACAAAGAACAATACACATTGAAGCCTTCCTTGAAAGTCAAGGTCCTCTTAATCTAAAATGATATAATTTATCTGATATAAAGAAAATAACTGAATCTTTAAAAGTTAAACTCCGAGAAGGTGTTTATGGTTTTGGATACAAAAGAAAATTACTCAATGATTGTTCTGTTGTTGGAAAAGTACTTAATGATTCCAAATGAAATGGAGAAGAACTCATCAATAAAGTTGTAAGTATATGCAAAACTATATTTAAAATATTTAACCTATCATATTTTAGTCTTCCTTAATAGATATTAAATATTTTAATTCATTAAATAGTTATCATACACTTTAGTTGGTTAGTAATAAGCACTTGATTAAATGAAGTTAGTTATAAATTATCGAAAGACACCGTTGAAAGGTAGAAGATCGGTGAGATGATGATAAAATCAGAATCATTTTGGAGTTTTGGGGATTTAGAATTTTTCAAAATTAAGTTGATAAAAATCAAATCTAAATATAAAATATAAGTGAATATCTAACTGTTTGATAAATAAATCAAATTATAACCATATTATTTTAATTAAAATATTTAAAATAGATTTAATCCAATTTTAAATTTTTGACTCATAAGGAGATTTTTTTGCATAACCCTACTTTAAAAGTAATGTGTCAAAATCAAATGCACAAGTGGTATGAGTTATAAGCAAATAAGTACATCTTCTTATGTACAAGACCAATTAGATTAAGAATATTAATAAAGTTGGTGATAATATTAACTAAATTGATTAATAATTGATATTATTTTTATAAATTTATTTTTTAAAATAGAAAAATGATATTAAATTAATAAGTATATAAACTATAAAGTTCTAATAATATTTATGTAAAAAATAATTAATAAATTAAAAATTATTGGAGAGCGGATACTGATTTTTAGGAAAACATAATATATACTATGAAATGAGCCAAATATTCGGGGTTTAGTGGATAGTGCGCAAAATGGGTAGCGTTAGTCTAAGGGAATTGTTAATAAATGTAGATATTATTTGATAAATCTAACTCATTATAAATTGATATACTTAATATTTTTAGTGAATAATTTTTCATCTAGAATTATTAAACAATGCTTTTAGAAGATCTTCAAATCTAACATTTAAAAAATTCCTTTAATGTTTTTTAGTGAACCAACTCAAATTTATAACATACATTTAAAATTTTGTCTCTAAAGTTCTTTTGTTTGATACGTTTTTTCTCTAAAGCTATTTGACTTAAATAATATTTCTATTATTTTTCAGTATTTCATATCCTCTTTCTCAGTTTCACTTTTCGATTTACAGAATTACTAATATTTTAATATTATGAAAAACCACTTGTAAAATTCTTTAAATATATTACTTCAATTTATTTTATAGAACTCAAAGTCATTCACAAATAAGATTTTTAATCTTAAGATAATATATTTATAAAATCTCAATTGGAGATGCTTTTGTAGTACTTGATAGCAAAATCATACTTCCTCTATTCAGAATAATCATCATATTTATAAGAAAAATAGCCCTTAAATAATTTTTTTTATTGTAGTTTAAATATTTTTAATCAATTATATTCTTTAAAATATATTTTTTAATTTATGTAAAATAATAAAATATAATAATTATTTTAAGATGCTTGCGAGTATAAAATTGAGGGAGTAAATGGTGAAGATTTGAAAATGAATTAGATTTGCATGTGCGAGGAGGAACATGTTGTCGGCCACGGCACTTATGTGGAATGAAATACGGATATCAATGAGGGATTATTTATTGGTCTGTTGACCTTCTTGCGGTGACTTCACTTTCTGTTTGAATTGCATTTCCAATCATAGTCAAAACTGGTCACAAAATGAGCTATCCAGCTGTAGTAGCATCTTTTTTTTATTACTTGTCCAAGTGTTCTCAAATTATAACTAATAATAATAGCACTTGTATACTATTTTATAATGAGATATAATTAAAATAGTTATTAAAAGTTTGATATATTTTATTTTTAAATTAATTATATTTACTTTTTAGTTATTACTTTCATTTATATGTTTTTTATTTTATTTTAAAAAATATAATATAATTAACTCACACAAATAAAATTTCATTTACGAATTATACAGCACGTTTGATTTAATAATATATATCATATTTTATAAATATTATTCTTTTATTCTCTTTTATTAAAAAAAATATAATATAATTTATATGTTTATTTTTTAAAAATAATAATTATATTTGAATAAATTTAATTTAATTTAATTTTTTATTTTAAAAGTATATATATATATATTAAAAAAATAGTAAATACAACTAAATAATTAAAAATATATTTATATTTTTTTTTAAATAACGTTTATAATTAGTAACCGTAGTACTTTTTTTTACTTTGTCTTTTCTTGTCATAGCAAAAGCCAAGGCGGACCTTGTCTGGCCCATTGTATTTGAGTATTGTTTTTTATTTAAACAAATTCAAGTAAATGCTATGTATATTCAAACTTACGAATTTAAGAACCTATCCGAACTAGATTCGTGAGCATTACTTTGTGATTTTCAGGTTGGGTGGTAATACTTCAACGTTTAAGGAAATAATTATTTAAAGTTTGAGATGTTAAACTTTAGAAAATGCACCTTTTATCATATCAGAATATTATTCTGTATAATGTGAATGTTGAGTTTATTGAAGACATAAACGTCCCATTTGACTTATATTGTATCATAATTATTGTTCTCGTCTTTTTTAATTCATTAAATTAGGACAAAATGATGTTTTAGGGTTGAACTTAATCATAGTCTAAGGTTAAATTAAAGAATTGAATTTGTCTTTGTGTTGTTTTTAAGTTTTGAAAAATTATTTAAAAATAATAATTTTCAGATATCTAAGATATTACATGTTGAAGCTGTGAATTAAATCGTTGTCTTTGTAGATTATCAACCACGATATTCTTAAGATAAACAATTCTATTACATTATATATATTTTGTTTTTTATAACGTAATCAGATGTTCTAAAATTAACTTTATCTAAATATAACAATTAAAACTATACGTAACATGATAATATGACCACATAAAAATATGAAATAACAAAAGATTTTAGATAAATGATAGCAAATTTTGTTGAGGAAAAAACAGCAGCATAAGTTCAAAAGAATCAAGACACAATCACAACACAAGAATATAACGTGGAAACTCCAAAACCGAAGAAAAAACCACGATCGCTGCCTAAACCGGCAACCAGAGAATTAACACTATGTGAAATTTGTTACAACACATAGACTTCTCTCACCCACACCCAACACCCCCAGTACAACCACACTCTTACAAAGCAAATATTTAAACTAAGTCAGATACAAGCTTAAAGTGCTACACGCTGACTGGTGCTGGTGCATTTGAAAACAAAGGACCGAAACTCAATATATAGCCTTGACCTTCTCCTTATTCTGCCACACTAAACGATGTGGGACTTGCAATCAACCCCAACAATCTCCACCTTGATTGTAAGAGTTACAACTTCCGTTTTCATTGTCTTACCGACAATCATACTCCACCATAAAAAGTACACTTCACTTGGAACTAAACCATCCCAAGAATTTTCTCCACTTGGAACTAAACCATTCCAAGAATTTTCACCACTTGGAACTAAACCATTCCAAGAATTTTCTCCACTTGGAACTAAACCATTCCAAGAATTTTCTCCACTTGGAACTAAACCATTCCAAGAATTTTCTCATGTCGAAACCTTGCTGAAATTTATGGTGCAACTCCCATGTTGGCTTCCAGGAAGTTCTTCAGCCATCAACACATCACCACACACCTTGCATCAATGCCAACCAATGCCCGTGTGCTATTCTGAATCCGCTAGCAATAACTTGTCCTTTTTCATGGTATAGCGGAAATACCATAAGGACAAACGGGAGACCTTGCCAGCACTTGCCTCAGAGTCTTCTTCAGATACTGCTCCACCTGAAAAGTTTCTCTTCACATGCCTTGTGTAATCCTGGTTGTATAAGCACATCCTTGACTTGTACTTTCCACAAGCCAAAGTTGATTCTTCCATCAAACTTCTCTATGTCAAACTTCATAACGCTTGAATAAGACATAGCAGCTGCACGCAGACTGTAAACTGTGCTCTAGGTAAGTTCCCAGGAAAGAGAGGTGGGTCACAACGGACACGCTTAAATACCAAGTCTTTCCTTAGCCAGAACCTCCCCCTAAACAACACTTTCACAGTATCACCTTTCCCCTAATAATACCAAGGATAATTCTTTTCTGATGTGGAAGATCAGACAAAGCACAGCATAAGTTCAAAAGAATCAAGACACAATCACAACACAAGAATATAACGTGGAAACTTCAAAACCGGAGAAAAAACCACGACCGCTGCCTAAACTGGCAACCAGAGAATTAACACTATGTGAAAATTGTTACAACACATAGACTTCTCTCACCCACACCCAACACCCCCAATACAACCACACTCTTACAAAGCAAATATTTAAACTAAGTCAGATACAAGCTTAAAGTGCTACATGCTGAATGGTGCTGGTGCATTTGAAAACAAAGGACCGAAACCCAATATATAGCCTTGACCTTCTCCTTATTCTGCCACACTAAACGATGTGGGACTTGCAATCAACCCCAACAAATTTGTGAGGAAGAAAAAAAGGGCAAAAAGAGAAAACTTTTTAAGAGTTTTTGGTGTATCTTTTAAACTAAATTGAATCTTCTATTTATAGAGAAATTGCGGATTGCAAAAAATGAAAAAAAAATGCATGATTGTTGGAATGTTGACTCTATATTTTTATTTATTTTTTTAATATTAAAAAATAATATATCTCCTAAACTAAATTGAATCAGACAACAACAAAACTCGTGTAGTGATTGATTTAAATATGTTCTCATATTTTTATAAAATTAAATACCTTCTAAGATACACCCCAAAGACATACCTCTAATGTGATATACTAATTCAACTACAATAACTATGTTACTTCAACATTATTTGTTATATTTTGCTGTCAAAGATGGATGGAGTCTCGATCAAAAAGTCCAGTCCTGAACAACAACCGCCGCTGCTTTTTGAAAATTTAAAATATTTTGGGATATTCAAAAAATATTTTGGGTGAGGTTGAACATCATCGTCATATCATATCATTGTCGGATCTCCTTATAGAGAGGCAGTGAGATCTGAGGGGATTATTGTACTTGCATCTATATAATAATAGTAGTATTAATTATCTAAATTTCTAAAATATAAAAGGAAAAAATGAAAATGACAGAAGGAAATTGTTTTATGGCTATGACAAGCAAAAATTAAATAAAACACAAGAAAAATTGTTGCGCCAATCATCTTTTTCTTTCACTAATTAATCAAAAAGAAAAGTTGTGTTCGGTGGGTATGTCAATCGATTTTGAAGCTCAAAGTGCAAAATTCGTTTCTATCCTTTCCCAAAAGAATCACAAAGTTTTTATTGACATTTGATCTTCAATCAAACGGAAGGGGTTGTGGCCACTCACCAAATGAGTCATTCGCATCTCAAAATTACCATTAATGTATTTTAGCACTTTCAACGGTACAACGTTATATCTTGTTTAACTGCATATTTTGTTTTAAATTTGTAGTTGTCAAAATCAATTTTAAATGTGTAAATTTTATATCTGGTTTAACTGCATATTTTGTTTTAAATTTGTAAATATCAAAATCAATTTTAAATGTGTAAATTTGATTTTAGTTTGTATGATATTCCTGAATAGAATTAATTTTGTTTTTATAATTAATTATATTTTTAAGTTAAGATTTTTGAATTTAAATATAATTTTATTATTAAATTTACTTTTAATTAAATATAATAAATATAAATTTTATATTCAATTTATTTTTAATTAAAATTAATTTTAAAAATTTGATTAATTAAATTATTTTTAATTAATGTAGAACTAATCAAACACTAAATGAATTTTATATTATTATAATACCATATTAAAGAAAAGAAAAATATAAATAAATATAACAAAGACACTCGTTAAAAGTTTAAATATATTGAAATTTGTATAATTTATTATTTAAAATTATTTAAAGTATAATTTTCTATATAAAAATTATTTTTATATTTTTAACAAGCGCTTTTAAAATATTTGTTAACTTAATCCTAAAGAAAATTATTCACTTTTTATTGCCACCCTGAAGAACAATTGATTCATGATGCAATCGTCCTTATGTCGCATTGTGTCATGTAGATGCATTCCAATGGTCAACTTAATTAAGGACCAACTTTATGAATCTAAGGGACAGGCTAAAAACCACCTTTTGAGCTATTCTTAGGCATTTAGGTTCTATGTCATAGCAAATTCAATAGTCGGGCATCTTGATAATAGATGAAGATTAGAAGATTAATATTTTGAGATGTGTTGAAATATATTACAAGTTATTTAATTTTCATTCAATGAGTGAGAATTATTGTGCTAAAACCAAAGTTGTTCCATAAAATTTATAATTCATCGTGTTAAGTATAAGATAATTTTATGTAGAAGTATATCAGAATTTGTTATGTTTAAACAGTGATGTATTTTGACCTTGAAAATCAACACATACTCTCGTTGAGATAATTATATAGTTTTCTTTTTATATCTTTGTGTGATAATGTGCCGTGGGAATAATATAATCTTTATTTTTTTTTATTATTTATTATTTCAATTACTATAATTTTAAAATGTTTTAAGATGTCTTAAAAATATTTAAATTCGCCAAATATTATATTATTAATTTATATTTTTAAATTATTAATAATAACATAAATAAAAAAGATCGTAACTTTGTAACGTCAGCATAGCTAATTTTTAATGTGTATTATCTGAGAATCTAACCTCTTTATTTTGGTATTTTATTTTTAATACCTATCACAAAAAATAAAAATATAATTATCTTTTAGTCTATACAAATTAAAAATCCAAATTTTATTAGAGCACTTTTAATTAGACTTTACTTAATTCACAATTGATCAATATTGACATATAAAGCAAATATTAGATCAATGTTCCAATACATCGATTACAACAAAATAGAAAAAATAACATATAATTCCTTGAGTGTCTTATAGGTAAGAATTGGTTTTAAATTTGCTAATATAACTGATGACTTAATTGATACATGCTTATATATCGAAGTATATGACAAGGGTTTTTTGGTTTTTGTATTTTACAGAATCAAAATTATATATAACTTTTTTTATGAAACCTCATCTTTTATATAAATTTAAATAAATATTTTTAAAAAAATATTTAAACACATAATATTCTCAAAACACATAACTCTTCTTTTTTATACTCCATTGGCTCAAGGATAAAACCGTATGATTTAGATAGGCAACAAAATGTAACTAAAGAACACGCCACTTTGAGTTTAACAATTTTGTTTTAGTGGATCTTGCTTCTGTCTTGTTCATAGCATGCAAGAGAACACACACAAAATCCCTTACACGTGCTTTTTATCGCTTTATTATCCATGGGGACCATTTACTTGACTTTATTCCTTTTTTCCTCCAAGAGTTTTTTTCTTTTTGGAGGGAGGAGTTTGTGTATCGTGGTAGATATAAATTAATACTTAGAAAACGTTTTCTTTTATCAAGAAAAATTATGGTAACTTTTACATTACTTAGTCAAAATACAGTGCATAGCATTCACTATTAATTAATAAAATATACAAAAGGAGAAATAAAAAAAAATAAATAAAGGTGAGGAATATTGAAATTGCAGGTGACACAGTGTGTAGTAATGATCTTGTATTAGGTGGTAAAAGACTGCAGAATGCAAGTAGTGCGTATTTCAACTTAAAGAAAAAGAGGAACCAGACAAAGATTGTCTCCGATGGACTTATTACTACTATTATTACTTTAGCTTTTTTTTTACACGACAGTTTCTTTTATTTGTATCATTTTATGTAAATGTTTTGAGTTTTTTTTGTTTGTATATGAAGTAATAAATTTGTTATTTTTTAATCACATCCACCTTATACATTTGTATATATATGTAAATGTTGTAATTTTATTGGGTGTACGTATTAAAAAATTATTGTGGTTCATTGGATTTTTTTTACATTAGGAATTAATCTCTAAAAAAAAATATAATTAATAAACATACTACTAGCTGTGGCAAACCAAAGATTGATTCAAAGAAATGAAAATGAGATAATGCCAACTGCCAAGGAATGGTTTAATGCATGACAGAGCAAATTAGACACCAGGTATAGTCACTGATATGCAAACAATAGCTTACTATATGAGATAAGACGTTTCTTTTAATAACATAATGATATCTATCCTAGAATTTTGAATCGGTTGTCTCTAGTCAGCATGCCCTTTGTTTTTTGAGTTGTATTATTCGAGTAATATTAGAAAATTAAATTAATTATTAAATTATCAAAATATTAATTTATGATGTATAATGGTAAGAATTATTTTAACAATAAATAATATCTTTATATAGTAATAAATTATATATTTTTTTTAACTATTTTAATGATTTAACCATTAATTGAAAGAATTATTTTAACAATAAATAATATCTTTATATAGTAATAAATTACATATTTTTTTAACTATTTTAATGATTTAACCATTAATTTAAATTTTGTATGAGTCAAACAACAAAATGAAATCGTTCTATATTTCTAGACATTAAAATGGTTATTCATCTCAATTTTGTGTCCATGACACTATAAGAAAGACGAGACTAAATATAGGAGGCCCAACGGAAATTTGACCCCAAGACTTTATAATCTGGTTCCATACGATTGCAGTTCACCACCTAGATATTTCACCGTGTGAATGTATAGAATGTAATTTCTAGCTTTGTATTATGATTATATTGGAGAAATAATTGACAATAATGATATAAAAAAAAAGGATAATTTGTGAATATGAATAATAAATGACATACTTGAACATTGAATTTCAGACGGAAGAATCTAAAACTATAAAATTGAATGGAATGGCGTGGCCCCTATATTCTGAATAGAATCTGAAATTGGAACAGAAATAAAGTGACGAGACAATTTGAATAGTCATGTTGCAGAGAGCGATACACCTTGAATGCGTGATTGTTATAAATTATATATAATGGTGGTGAAGGACCCCTCTCTATCCTCTCCTGCTGCTCCGACCTCAGCCTCAAAGGACAGCAGCACAGGCAAATGCAAAATAACAAATCAAATATGAGTTTATGTTTATGTTTATGTTTTTTTCCTTAAATAAAATGTAATGTGAAATTAATAGACTGAAATATTGCAAAGGGTTGTTCACATGGAGCACGGGATGAGTATTGAATGCGCTGATGGATGGGGTTGTGTTTTGATTGAAAGGTGTCACTATCTCAACCCAGTTAATACAAAAAACTGCTACTCAGCCTTTGACAGGTGAAAACAGTTATGCATTAACTAAATCTGCATTCTTCTCCTATTGTGTTTCTGTCCACAATGGACCATGCACTTGAAAAGGAATCATTGCCATATTTCAAATCTTACTACCTTTTTTCTAGAGTTATTAAAAAAACAAAAAAACTGAATCAAATTGCTCAATCGAATAGAACTGAATTGATTTTGAACTAAATTGTTTTTGAATTTATTTTTTAAAATTAGAATTAAATTGAACCGATTTTTAATTTGAAAAACCGAACCGAACCAATTATTTTTTTAAAAAATTTAAATCGAATTTTTTTAAGAAGTAATTAGGAGTAATTATATAAATTTTGGCCTATATGAATAAAAAAATTAAGTTAAACCAATTCGGTTCAGTTCAAAATAATAAACCGGTTCACTATTTTTATAAACCAGTTCGGTTTGATTCTTTGAACTAAAAACCGGTTCAATTCGATTTTTCCAAACTGAAAATCAATTCGCTTCAATTTTTAAACGGTTCTAGTTCAAAACTGAACTTTGACCACCCTACTTTTTTCTATAATAAGATTATAAGGTCGTAGGACATAATAGATACATAACATCAAATAAAATTGAATAAAATATTCACAATATAAATTTTAGAATAAATATTACCTTTAATCTATTAATTTAATTTTATTTAACGTTTTAGTTCTTTATTTTTTTTAATTTAGTCATTTATTTTAATTTTAATTGACAATTTGATTTTTTATGTTTTAAAATATCAACAACGTTATCCTTATTTTTTGAAAAATTTTAAAAATTCATAAAAAATTTCAAACAAAACCCATAAAATTAATTATTATCTTCAATATAATGGCAATTACATCAAATTCATAATTTAAATCTTTAAATAAACTCATATTTTTATCTCTAACAACATTAAATAAAGAATGACAAATATGAGTTTATTTAAATA
>JBBPBT010000685.1:13181894-13196173 GCA_037974875.1 Cicer bijugum
TTAGAACCAAACCTCCAAAAGATTTAAAGACAAACTTGATAAGAAAAAAGAAATGGAGGATAATTAGAGTAGATTTGATAGACCCGTTGGTGTAAGAGAATAAGGGGAAAAATAGAGAACAAATAAATGTTGACGTTTTTAAAAGTACTAGAATATCCCTGATTGTTTTTCTAAAATAACATCCCATTATTTTTTGTTTGAATTCAATAAATTAATATAGTATTACATTAATTAATTTAAATGTTTATTCGTTTACTTAATTAAATTAATTTAATTATATTAAATTACATTAGTTAATCACCAACTTAAAATGATTTAAAATAATTAATTTAATTATTATTTTAGTTATTAATTTAATTCAAACACAGATAGAAGAATGCTCTATTTCTTATAGGTGTTGGTAACAAGTACCTTGAGAGCAGCCAAAAATAGGAATTTTGCATAAAAAAAACAATTTTTGAATTTTCAAAAAGTTGAAAATACAATTTTAATATATTTTTAATTAACTTTTTTCCATTTTTAGTTCTTCAACAAGTGTCTTTAACATTTGCCCTTTTATATTTATTGAAAATACTAGTAGTATATGTGACATTGAATTTTTTATGAAATGTGCTTTTGAATTCTTAAATCAATATATATATTTTACAACAAAAAGTTAAAATATTCTTATCAAATTTATTGAATGGCCAAACCAAAATATGAGAGAGGAAGAGACAACGGGAAACAACACTTTCTCTCATCTTTTTATCCTATAATCGAAGAAGAAAAAAGTGTCTCAATCCCACAACACTTTACCCTCTCTTCTTTGTTTCTACAGTGAACCAAATAAAAAAAGTGTTTTGTCCTTTTTTTTTTATGTCTCAAAATAACGTCGGATCATATTTTATCATCTTAATTATTATATCATAAAATAATTTTGAATAATCAACGGGAACAAGCCCATCTATATATCCAACTTCCAATTAGCTAACCAATTTGCACTTAAACTATCCTCTCTTAAAATTAAACATTCGTGTTTAATTTATTTTGAAACCATCATGCATGCTTATTATATAGTATAAACATATACTAACATTGTTTAATTTAGTGCAAAATATTTTATTAGAAAACTTAAAATAATTATGATGGTATTGGTGGAAATGAGCTATTTTATTAAAAACCCATTTGTACCATTAAATATTTTGCATAAAATGATATGATCTACATTAAAATAAGATTAAAATTAAAAATACCAAAACTTTAATCCTAATCTCAATCCAAGCTTAGCTATAGATCAGTCAGTTGTTCGTAAGTCGTAACAATCGCATGATTGACTTGAATATGTCCAAACCGTCCGAAGATATGCTAAGCTATAGACTATTTCAACATATTGATTATAAGCTTCAAATTTCAAATTTCAAAATTTCAAATTTCAAGATTCATAACAACTGCCCCAGAATGTCAAGCTCATCGTGATCTTGTACAGTCCAAGTCTGTTTGACCGTTCAGTCTTCTATAATTATCACATGATGATTATTGACAACGAGGTGACTCACGTGAGACTATATATGAGAAGCAAGCAAATAAATATATGACGAAAAATAAACATGTAAGAGACATTTATAGGAGCATGTTACTTTGAAAACTTCCTATATTTTATAAAGTTTGAATTAAATTTACTTGTAAGAGCCTGTTGCTTTATGAAAACTTTATAAAGTTTGGATTAAATTTACTTGCTGACTAACAGATGGAAGATTTTCTTTGAATTGAATAACTATCTATATTTATAAAAATAATAAAAATAAAAAATATTAGTTTCTATTATTAATCAAAATACATCATCCCAAATTACTATTCTATATTCTTTTTACATTTTAATGGTTTAATTTCAGAATCTTACATCTTAATTATTTTAATTAATCAATTATGAATGGATATAAACAATTAATAATAATAATTAATTAATAATAATATAAATTACAATCAATTATTAAGTATTGATGAGTTATTTGTTTCAGTCCTTAAAAAAATTAAAAAAAATTGTTTAGTCTAAAACTGTTTCAATCTTTACTATTAAATTAACTCATATCTATCACTTAAATTTTTGAATAGTTTTGTGTATATATTTAAACGGTTGTAAACATACCATACAAAAAAATTAGAATGTTTTAACAAGGGAGTAATGAAATATGAATTTTTATCCAACTAAACAATAAAAATAGCCAAAATATGGAGCTTGAAATTTAATTATGAGCTTATTTTTTTTATAGAATTTTGTATCATAACATATAAATGTAATTGCAAAGTTTGATTGCATTCTGCTAAAGTTTCAATTTAATTTTATTTAGTAGAAATTAAAATTAATGACAATATTTTGCGGATTAAAAAGTGAAGAATATTTTTAAACTAAAAATATATTTAACAGTTTTAATAAACCATATTGAGTCGATCAAATTGATCTCTGCTCTTATTTGTTATCTATTTAATGAAAAAAGAAAGCTATTAGAATTGAATTGAATTTAATTCATATACACCATAAGTCATAATTGTTACATTATAAAAAAAATGAACTTGAATTATAATTACTTTTAAAACTAATATATAATTAATTGTGATTTTTTGATAGTTTAAATATTTTTACATTAAAAGCGTATCAAAATTAAACTCATTACAATTTACACATATACAAGAAAGTTGTGAACATCATTGTGATAAATCATAAATGTTATGAACAAGTGGACCATATAAATATGAGAAACACAATTAGAAAGTCCTATGGAACTGGAGGCCTTGTTACGTATTGGACTAAC
Source organism: Cicer bijugum (assembly GCA_037974875.1). Lineage (NCBI taxonomy): Eukaryota > Viridiplantae > Streptophyta > Magnoliopsida > Fabales > Fabaceae > Cicer > Cicer bijugum. Next base: position 13,184,684 of record JBBPBT010000685.1, read on the forward strand.
ATTGTCATACATATTTGAATTTGAAGAGGGTACAAATTGAAGGAATGCATCGGCCATCATCTTTCCAAGATCAACCTGGGCCGGGGTCGAAAGGTGAAGCCCGTCGGGCTGAAGAGGCAAACCCTTAGCATCAACAGTTTTCAGGTTCAGGAGGTCAATACCCAGCTGAGCCTGTCTCACTATCTCTATGTAAGGGCCTGATCCTGATGCCAAAGCCACCTACAATACGTAAAAAAATAAAGGTCTGACAAAAAATAATGCTTAAAATGCATTTTTAGTCTTTATATATTGTTCATAATTAATTTTTAATATGTCTATTTTTAATATTGAGTTTTGGATGTCCCAATCTTATAATTTATGGAATTTTGTGTATCTTCTTTATTTTTTATGATGTTTCATGTTTAATTATGATGTAATATGTATATGATACAATTGAATTAAATAAAATTGAATTTATATCATTAATCAATATTAATTTTCTTAGTTTTTATTCGACAAAATTTCACAAGTATCATATACAAAAATTTATGAAGAAAAAGAGAAAAATATTTTTCTTTTGTTTTATCTAATTTAATTATACTACATCAGTCTTATGTCATTAATCAACATACCACGTCATTAAAAATGAAGGATGACTAAAAAACTCCTACAAATTATAAAGTAGTGAGACTAAAACTCAATTTTAAAAATTAATTTAAAGAGAAAATAATTTAAAACTACATATATAAAAAAAACTTAAAAAATAGAAATGAAAAGTAAGAGAACATACATGCAAGTGAATATGGTTAATGATAGAGACACTTTACTCTCTTAAATTAAGATTTTATAGTATAAGGTGTCTCTATAGCTTACTTAATATTGAGTTTAAGTTGTCTCCGTGATTTGTGAAGTAATTAACAAGGCAAGACTGATACATCAGTTGTTAAGCTATGAAAGTAGTTTGTTGACACTACGACAACATTGTACCTTAATAAACTAGTAGTTAGCATGAAATTGACAAGAACTCATCCGACAGGTTACCAATAATTATACTATGCTGAATCTAACACTAGTGCCATTATTAGCGAAAGAACAATCTCCGTAGATAATTTGTATCGATCTTTTTGGGAAAAAACTAACGACTAAAAATATAGATTAATTTGTTGGTGTGTCGAGGAGTAAAAATGTTACATTGATAGATAAAATAGTAAATATTGAACATCATATAAATTTTAATGTCTTAGGATTATGGGTGAAATGTGATATCCAAACTATTTAGTGATTGTCCTTATTTTCATGTTATGGTCTTTAGGAGGTTGAATCATTGTCGCGTGTATCCAATTCAACTGGATTGAGGTTTATCAATGAAAAGAACACTTCAATTTTTTTGGGTATTATATAGTAAAATGAAGTGATCTTTTTTTTTCGAGTTAAATATATTTATACTTCTTACAAAATTATGTCCTTTTAAGGTTAGTCTCTAAACAAAATTTATTTACTTTTAGTTTCTTTTTTGATTATATAGAAATATTTTTTAGAGGTTAAAAATATTAATTTTTTCAAAATAGAAACTAAAAATGAATAAAAACATTTTTAGGTACTCAAAAGTTAAATTTTTTTATACAAATTAAAAATAAAAATTAAAAATTATAATATAATTTTTAAAATATTTGAGACTAAAACTTATTTTACTTTATTGTATCAGGAGAGTTCAATTATTAAAATTAGAACATCTAAAATATTGAAGACAATCTAATCTCCGGTGTTTTAAGTTAACCTCATCACTCAACATAATTCTGATGCAAGTGTTATACCTTGATTCATTTATGTATTGGTAAAAGAATGTAAATAGATAATATAATAATTCTAATTATGAAATCAAACTCAATACATACTACTATATGCTAATACTTTATTAAAATGCTTATTTAAACGTATATATATATATATATATTTATAAATAAATGTAAGTGATTAATTCATAAATGCTTATTTAAAATATTCATAAAAATATTTGTCAAGGTTCTAGAAGAGCTAGATGTCTAATCTATATATTGATAAAAAAAGACCCCTTCTTTGTTTCCCAGGCAGAGAAGACAATGGAGGCCGTGAGTTAGAAGACATATTAGGAATACTTTTTTTTAAAACAAAATAATAAATATTACTAAAAATTTATACACATAAATGTAAAATCTTAAATATAAATTTAAAATATACTAAATTTATCATATCGAAAGCTAGAATTTAAGGACATATTAGGAACAAACTTAAACATGGAATAAATAATAGTTAGATTCATGGATTATATAATACTCCTATGACATTTTTAAGGAATGTATTCTTTTTCTTGTGATAAAAGGAAATTACACTAAAAAGAAACAGAGCTAATAGGAGAACAAACTCCCCTAAACTAAAATGCTTATTACGGAGTGATTTTTTCTCTATTGAAAGTAATTTGTAATAGATGAACCTTTTTACTGTTGATTTAAAATAATTTTTAAATCATATTATATATGCGATCGATGTTAAAGTTTTCAATCCCATACAACATATACTTTGTACCCAAACATACATGTGACTAGTGAGAACACAAATCATCTTCTTGTGATAAGTCTTGGATTTAATTCAAATGAACCATAAGAGTAGAAATAAATTTACACTTAAATTATTATTATTATTATTATTATTATTTTTACTTTAATCACGATTACTTTAAAAGTGATACACATGAATGGGTAGTAATGCATCGACAATGAAATATTGTTACACATAAATTAATTAAAATCATATATCTTTAAAAAATAAACGAGACTCTCATAATTATAAATTAGCACTCTATACATTTGAAAAATTAGCTGCAAAACGTAGATATATGGTATAGGATCTATTATATTTTGTATCCTAAATAAGATATATATGCATCCTAACCCAACTACTTTTTCTTAAAAATAAAGTGCTAAACCAAACCGAACCTAACAGCTTAAAGAACAATCAAGATCTAATTAATAAATACATAAATAATTATGCTTTGAACAAACAAAGGAGAAATAAAACATACCTGAATTATGGGAAGCAATGGAGACTGCAAATCAGCACGAACATCCAAGAAAAACTTGCGAACTCTATTTTGGTACGAATGAGCATCACTTAGACTTACAGTATCAGATTCACCTTGATACCAAAGAAGTGCACGAATAGTAGCACCACCATCATCACGCAACGATGCCTTAATCCTCTTCATCATGTGGTTGTAAAGCACTTTTCCCCTTTCCCATTCACTTATGTTTGTTCCACCAATCGCACATGGGACCAAACCTACCACACCGAGTCCCAAGTTTTTTTCCAACACCGAATTCGCAAATGCCATTCCTGGTCCAATCCCATTTGTCTTTACCGTGTCTATGTCTTCGTGAAGCGGTTCGTGTGCTTCCACCCACTTAAGGTGCGCGTCGAGTTTCAAAATTGATGGATTTGAACGACATTGTGGTGGAACGACACCGTCCCAGGTTGTAACGCCGTTTCTTGTGTCGTTTACCACGCCTCCTCTTCCAGCCATGTTGCTCTGTCCGGCTAATATAAATATATTTTTATTGGCTTGTAGCTTCATTGGCATTCCTTGAATTAGAAAAACTAATAACAGGAAGAAACAAGCCATTTTTTTGGGTTTGGCTTAAGATGATGGAGACGCTCTTTTTGCACAATGGATTATTTATATATACGCCATACCCCCAAAACATATTGAGAATAAATTATGTGAAATGCTTCCCTGTCATTGTGTATAATATAATATTTTTCACTTGCTTTTCATATACACGCCTTGTTCTCCGGTTATTCAAATTTTAAGAATTAAAATTATGATGATTAAAGTACCACGTGAACAAAAGTCTTGGTCTATATTTTACTTTTTTAATAAAAGAGTTGGGATTGGACCAAATTAGACATTGAATTTGATGCTTGGATTAAACGTTTATATTATGCATAAAATAATATCAATAATGAAGGCTAGCCCAAATTATTAGCATTAACATTACGGAAAACTCCACCATTCATTCCACCAAAATTAGTTTACGTTGAATAGTGGGTCTACAAATATTACTTTTCAATTTTATTGGAGGGTGTTTACTTGAGACTAAGACGAGTAATTGAGTCAACACTGTTATTTGTAAGTTGCAACTCATTCTCACTAGCTAACCAATTATTAAGTATCAAGAAAAACCGTTAAAGTTTAGTTATTTTTATTTCTCTCTTTGTTTTTGCTGCTTAGCTTTGGGCCTTGTCTTCCACTGTTAATTTTAGGTTTATTTTGTTTGGGCTTATTATTTTTTCCGAGGCCATATATCTGCTTTTGCTCTTTTCTTTAGGTAAAATTAGAGTCGATACTCTTCACTTTTACCTTTATCCGACAATTTGAAAATAAAAAAAAAATTTACTCCTACAATGTGTTATTTTCTACAATTGAAAATTTTTGGGTACATTTTATACCTATCAAATTTTTTGTTTTCGAAAATTCCAATAGACAAAAGAAAAAAATCATTTTTGAAATTTTTCTGGAGGCAAAAAAATGAATTTTTTGATAATTATTTTCAACCAAATAAGTTTTCCTATAGTTATTTTGTTAATTGTTTGAATTTTTACCCAGTTGTACTAACAAATTGAATACATCAATGTTATGAGATTTTGTTACGATTGTTATGACCTTAAGTTCACAAATGATTTGAAAAAATTGGAGAGTAATATATAAATTATCCATAATTTCGATTACTAAACGATATGAGAGTTTTTAGTGTAATTGGAATAAGTTTTGTTCATAATTTCTTCATGTTGTTCACAATCTGTTGAGGACATCTAACAGAATTGACGGATTGAGAAAAGGCAATATAATATTAAAGAAAAATGTTTGGTATAGAATCGTAGTATAAATTGGAGTTAATGGAATTAATCAATTAAGCACAGTAATTTGAATCTGGAACACCTGTAATGCTTTTATATCATTTGTAGAGTAGCAGAACCGAGTGGATCCAACACTGCATCCAAATAACCAAATTCAATGACTTTGCAACAGATTTGCATTGTTGAGGGTATCTAAAATGTACGTATCCCGGGAGTTTACCTATGTATGAGGGCTTAATTAAGATTCAACAACCTCTTTCATCTCTTTTTGTTTAAAGAAAATTAATATTTTCACCCCCACTTTTGCTAATGCACCCCACACGAGTTAATTCATTTTTCCTTAAATGTCATTTTCTTAAGTTTTACTTCAAAAACCAATATTTTATTTCTGTAGTTAACTTAGCTTCTGAAATTAAACTTTTGATCTAGAAGTGTAGCTACAAATAAGCTCTCAATTTTATAAGTCTCCCTAATTATTGGCCTCGATCCACATTTTGAAGGGACAAAAAAAATTAATAATTTAAAAGACTCCTAAAAGTAAGGCCTTCTAAACTAAAAACCCCCTAAAAATTTGGGGCCTAAAAGGCCCATAGCCCCACTTTTTTTAAAAAAGAATCGATTTATTTTTTTTTGATAAAATATGTTCGATTTTTTTTGATAAAAAATTTCTGATTTTTTTTCGATAATTTTTTTTTGATTTTTTACGATAAATAATTTTCAATTTTTTTTCGATAAAAAAGTTCAATTTTTTTTCGATAAAAAATGTCTGATTTTTTTTTCAATAAAATATTTTCGACTTTTTTTCGGCAAAAAATTTTTTGATTTTTTTTTTGATAAAAATGTCCTATTTTTTTTTCGATAAAAAATGTCTGATTTTTTTCGATAAAATATTTCCAATTTTTTTCGATAAAAAATGTCCGACTTTTTTTTGATAAAAGATGTTCGATTTTTTTTCGATAAAAAATTTTCCATTTTTTTTTGATAAAAAATTTTCGATTTTATTCGATAAAAAGTCCGATTTTTTTTTTGTTTCGATAAAAATTATCCGATTTTTTTTCGATAAAAAATTTCTGATTTTTTTCGATAAAAAATGTCCGATTTTTTTCGATAAAAAATTTCCAATTTTTTTCGTTAAAAAATATCCGACTTTTTTTGGATAAAAAATATTCGATTTTTTTCGATAAAAAATTTCCTATTTTTTTTCGATAAAAAATTTCCTATTTTTTTTCGATAAAAAGTTTCTGATTTATTTTTCGATAAAAATATCTTAAAATTAACAAAATATTGAGAGCTTATGGGCCCTTAGAGCCCCCTCCCTTAGGTCCCATGAAATAATGAGCCGAAATTATGAGACCCCTTAAAATATTATTTTAATAGGAGGCCTAATAATAAAAGAAAAAAATAAAGGGATATTGTAGTTTGGGAGTTTTTTTGACAGCTCTAAGGTGCAAATAGTTAATCAATAAAAGTTAGAGAGAGAGGGTGATATATTTTAGTAGAAATGAGTTATATACGTTGTATTAGAAATTGATAAGTTTTTATATTAGAATCAGTATTCGAATTGTTGGGCTTGAGCCCATTTCATGCTCGAGTCAGGTCAATATTTGGGGTTAGAGTCAAATCCAAACCAATTAAAAATTTGGTCAGTCAGAGATCAATATTAGGATTCTTAATAAATGTTAATTTTTTCATATTGTCTGCAAAGAAAAAATCAGCATCTGGTTCTGCAGATACACACCTGCACAGCACCCCCCCTTCTTTATAATTTCTTGAATGAAAAGGAGTGGCAAATAATTTTATCTAATAACAACTACCACAACCATTCTATTGTATTGTATTTCATTTTCAACAAATCATACGATATAAGTATTTAGCGTGTAGGATGTGTATGGTTATTGAATTAATTAAGTTTATAATTGAAGACAAATTTAATTGAAAACAAGTTGATATTATTATAAGTATAAACAAAAAGATATTACATAAGTGAAGAATCCAAGAACACGACGTAAGGGTCATTGGCAAGTTGGTACTAGTTTTTGCGTCCACGGTTTGGCTTTGATCCAGGTTACAGCCGGCCATCTTATCAATTATCATAATGCTACCTACTTACAAACTCTACATCACTCAACAAAGATATTACAAATTGATCCGGAGTGGACCCAAAAGTGTTGGCCAGAGTGGAAGAATATGAATTTTTTTTATAGAAGGATGAATATGAAATAGAACAACGTTTTGTCTCCTTCAAAATGGTGGTATATGCGGTCAACTTTAATGCTCAAGTCAAGTTTATAATTGTGTAAGTGAGGTGGTTTTAGAGAATGATTTGTCATAATTCATATTCATCCACTCTCACAATATCTTTTATCCACTCTAGATCATTACCGCTTCCGTGTATCAGAATATCCCGCATAGAGAAGACCTAAATCACGCATAAAAAATGACATTTTTTAGTCTCTTCACCTCAATTAAAAACTATTATTTTCTCACACTTGAAATTAAGAGTTTACTTAACTCAAAATATGTGTCTTTTATTAAAGATAAAATCGTACATTCTTACACATATGACAAAAATAAACAAAATCAATAAAATGTGACTTGAAATCGAAATATAAATATTATCAAATAGTGTAACACAAATAACATATATATGTATAGATCTTTTAACCGTTCAGATTATATTTTGATTCATTGGCCGGTACTTTTTAAAATAATAAAACATTTGTAATCCCTTAAATAAATCTAAATGAATGGATTAGTCAATTTAATTTGGCCAGACATACTAGCTTACAAAAGAAATAAGTATTGAATATATTATATTTATTCTTGATGGAAAGTTGAAACCAAAGTAAACTACCAAATCAATATCATCCTCTCCATTATTTCATGCTCATTTAATTTTCTATAGCTTCTAACAATGCAAATCCTATTCTTCCATCTCTTCCTCTTGTTTAGTAAAATAACTTCATTAACAACAACAAACACACTCCCACAAGGCTCATCACTTTCAGTTGAAAAACCAACAGACACCCTCATTTCACCCAATGGCGTTTTCTCTGCCGGTTTCTTCCCCGTTGGAGACAACGCATTTTGTTTCTCCATCCTCTTCACAAAATCCAAACAATCCACAGTTATCTGGATGGCAAACCGGGACCAACCCGTCAACGGTAAATACTCAAAACTCTCACTTTTCAAAAACGGTAATCTCATTTTAACCGATGCAGAAAAAACAACTGTTTGGTCCACTTCAACTTTCTCTTCAACCTCTTTACAACTAAAACTCAAAAACAATGGTAACCTTGTTCTACAAACTTCCCAAAAAACCATTATTTGGCAAAGTTTTGATTCTCCAACTGATACACTTCTTCCAAACCAACCAGTTACAGAGAAAGCAAGCTTAGTTTCATCAAAAAGTGAAAAAAACTATTCTTCTGGTTTCTATAAACTCTACTTCGATAACGATAACGCTCTTCGCCTTCTTTTCAAAGGTTCTTTGTTATCTAGTATATATTGGCCTTCACCTTGGCAATTGCCAGGTGATTTAGGAAGATCAACTTTTAATGTTACTAAAATTGCTTCCCTCGATTCTTTTGGAAATTTCATATCCTCTGATGCGTTTCAATTCACTTCAACCGATTATCCTAAAGAAGTTTTTAGATTAGTCAAAATGGATCATGATGGTAATTTACGTGTTTATAGTTTCAATGAAGAAACTAAGATATTTGAGGTAACATGGCAAGCTATTTCTGAACCTTGTAGTATTCATGGTGTTTGTGGAGCTAATAGCATGTGTACTTATGATCATGTTATTGGAAGAACATGTTATTGTTTGAAAGGTTATAAGGTGAAGAATTCTCAAGATTGGTCACAAGGGTGTGAGCCTGAGTTTAAACCAGTTGATCTTTCTTGTAATCGCGGTGAGTCTTTCGGGTTTCTTCATCTTCCAAACATGGAATTGTATGGCTATGATTTGAACTTAACTCAGGTTACAAGTTTGAGAGAATGTCAAAGATTATGTTTGGATCTTTGTGAAAAATGCAAAGGTTTTCAATTTAAATTCAATGGAGTTTCTACTTATAATTGTTATCCTAAAACGTTGTTGTTTAATGGAAGAGACTCACACAATATTGATGGAGAGGTTTACTTGAAATTACCGAAAGAAACTTTGTTATCTTCCAAAATGCCTCTTAAACATTCACCTTTGAATTGTTCCATTGGTAATTTATCACAACCCTTGAATAGATTCTATGAAAAACCAAGTAAAAACACCACTTTGAGTTTCTTGGTTTGGCTTTCATTTGGAATAGGAGTGTTTGAGATTACCATCATTTTATTTGTGTGGTTCTTTTTGTTTAGAACCAATAAACAACACAATAATGTCGATCAAATACAAAGACGCCTTCTTTCAGCAACAGGGTTTCAAAGGTTTACGTATTTGGAACTCAAAAGTGCGACAAAAGGTTTCAGCAAAGAGATTGGTAGAGGAGGAGGTGGAGTTGTTTACAAAGGAACATTGCATGATGATCGTGTTGCTGCTGTTAAACGATTAAACGAAGCACATCAAGGAGAAGCTGAATTTTTAGCTGAAATAAGTACTATTGGTATGTTGAACCATATGAATTTAATTGACATGTGGGGTTACTGTGTTGAAGGAAAACATAGACTTTTGGTGTATGAGTATATGGAACATGGTTCTTTAGCAGAAAATTTATGTTCTAATTCACTTGATTGGAACAAGAGAGTTAATGTAGCTGTTGGAACAGCAAAAGGGTTGGCTTATTTACATGAAGAGTGTTTAGAATGGGTTTTGCATTGTGATGTGAAGCCACAAAATATTCTACTTGATTCTGATTTTCAACCAAAGGTAGCTGATTTTGGTTTATCAAAACTTTTGAACAGAGGTGAACGGGACGGTTCTGTGTTTTCAAGAATAAGAGGGACAAGAGGTTATATGGCACCTGAATGGGTTTATAATCTTAGAATTACTTCTAAAGTTGATGTTTATAGTTATGGGATTGTTTTGTTGGAAATGGTGACAGGTAAAAGCCCAATGGAAATTCATAGTCTTGAGATTGGTGATGGTGTAGAGCATCATAGAATGGTGACATGGGTGATGGATAAGGTGAAAATTGCACCTACAACTATGTTTTGGGTTGAGGAGATTGTTGATCCTAAATTGGAAGGGAAGTATGATGTTTCTGAAGTTGAGATTTTGGTTAAAGTTGGTTTGAAGTGTGTGAAAGATGAAATGAATGAAAGACCATCCATGAGCCAAGTAGTGGAGATGCTTCAGTCCCATACAAAAAGAGCCCCACATCGTTAGTTTTATTTTTGCATTGTTACAAAATGCTTCATTACCAAACTAATTGTTTTTTTTTTTGTAAAGAATAAATTGTTTAATTTTATACTTAAGATTAGATAAATAAGATTTTAATAAGCGTAAAATTTCAAAATTTCGTTTTTAATCTCAGAAAAAAATTAACATTTTTTTAGTAATTATAAATTATTATACAAATAATTTGAGTTCCTATTAGAATGTCAACATGTATTATGAATGATTATTTTTTTTTTTGTAGACATAATTATAATATTGTAAAACGTCTACGCACACAACATGAATTCTAAGATAAAAAAACTTGGTTAAAAGATTTACAAATAAACATTTACAATTATCTTCATATGCGCAATTTAACAATTAGAAAAATGATATATAATATCACCATAATCGACTATTAAATAAACAATCATATGAGTAATCAACATAAGGTAATTCATTATTTGAACCATATAAAGGAAATTTTCATCAATCACAATATTTCGTAAATCCATTTCAAGTGCAAACTAAAAGGTTGGATGAAAGCCATGAGTCTCGATCTCCATCAATATCTCTAATTATGACACTTATTCTCCAAAGTTATTGCTAAGGTCAACAACAATTTTGTATGAGTCCAAAGGAAGGAGCGGAAACCAACTACAAAGATAGTTAGAAGTGTGATTTGGAGCATCTACGACTTAGGCATTTAATATTAGTTTGTGATCCACAATGACTTTCCAAGCTTATTTTTTATACTATCTTGGAGTTTTCAATGATTTTTTCTTGAAATAAAGTTTATTACGAACATAGAGTTAAAATCATACACATTAAGAGTAGATGAGACATGTCAATATTTTTAGGTCAATCTCTAAAATTGGAATATCATCATCAAACCACGTAGAGGGAGAAACAAACCAATCATGTTCTATGAATAACTTTTAAAATATGATTAGACATCCTCCTCTTTCTCATAACAGCGAGAAAATATATAAATGATCAATTTTTAATATACCTTTTTTAATCAATTATTTTCTTCATTATGCTATTGTGTAAAATCTTCCAAGTCAAAGTAACATGTTATCGTATTTGAGAGTTTAAGTCTAATTCATTAGTATTTTATTATTCAAGAGTGATCCCAAAAAAATATTAGTAAAAAAAATATATTATTTTATGCATAATGTGTATTTATGATAAATTTACGATACCTTTTATAATTAAACTCTTTAAATTGAGTGTTTAAATGAATTTCACGTATACACATAACTTATTTTATTAGTTCTTTAGTTATAGTGTTTAATAACCACTATTGT
>JBBPBT010000685.1:13196634-13217641 GCA_037974875.1 Cicer bijugum
TATTGTCTAGATCCTAACACCTCAAAAAAAAAAAAAAATTACTAAATGAGTTCTTGCTATATATTATTATATTTCAACAACATTAATTTATTTTAAACAATTTATTATGTGAGACATACGAAAAGTAATAACAGAAAATGTGACAATAGAAACACTCATCTATCTCCACAAACACCTAATTTTCTAACTTCACAATGGGGTGTTTATTCACAATTATTAATTATATCATATATGTCATATAATTACTTTTTTAATTGATTATTATGTAATTTTTTTTCTAAAGTAAACTGAATCCATGTCATATATTAGAGAAAATACGAAACTTCCTTGTCATTATAATGTAAGAGGGCATGTCATGCCATATAATTATTATTGAATTTCTCACGTTGAATAATTGAATTTGGTTTATCTAAATTAAGAAATTAATATAGTGGATGAATTAATTAATATTATCACTACTCATGATTGTGTATAAAATAAATTAAAAAAGAATATTCATTTAATAATTAATAATTAATAATTATATTACTCTTTTTATTTTTTAATATGAGTTGTTGACCTAAATCGATTCCATTATGTATTGATCTCATGTATATCGTTCGTCCACTATTGTTTATGTTTGTCCACCTCTCATTTTTATATTTATCTGTAACAAAAAATTTATATACAAGAAACTTTTTCCTGTTTAAATAATACCGCAAACCTCCAACTCAGATTGGATATAATCGAACAGTGTCATTCTATCAAATATATATACGGATATACCATGGCCAACTCTCCAACTATTATTCATTAGAAAAATGTTTAGCGTAGAGAGTAGATACTTTAAGAGAGAAAAAATAAAATAAAGTAATAGAATAAATGTGATATATTAATTATGTATTAATAGAAAGAGAAAAATAAAATTAATTAAGATATTAATTAAATATATAAAAATTTAAAATATACATATATCATTGTTGTTTCCATTAATTAAATATGAGAAATACTGCGATAGCTAAACTATTTAAACTATGCGCATTGGACAAAATAAAAGTGTCTCTTGAGTCAATATGATTTTGCAGTGTATATTATTATTATTATTATTATTATTATTATTATTATTATTATTATTATTATTATTATTATTATTGTTGTTGTTGTTGTTGAATATGCCATATAACTCCAATAGTCTATGCTAAGACTCTTTAAATTGTTACAATTATTATTACTATCAGCTAGTGTTAAATTGTGGTTTTTGTAGACGCAATTGTAATAATAACATTGCAATTGTCGGATCATGGTATTGTAGCTATAAATTACGGTACAATGATCTATTTATCTGTATTTTTCTAATAATTAAAGGGTTTTAACATAAAGAAATGTAATTATAATTTAAAATTTTTTGGTTTGAACGTTTTATCACATGTTTGAATTTAAGAAATTATGTATGTTAATTATAATAAAATTTATTGTATCGTTTAATATGAAAAAAAAAAGTTTCAATAAACTTGATTGCACGCAGCCTAATGGAGCCATGCAACCAAGAGTGAGTCTACTAACGCAAATTTGGCACACATTAATTAATTCCCTACATCCTATGGCAAACAATAAGTGCCTTATTTTATGTTTTGATTAGTCACTTGACGTTGGTAAGAAATGAAATGAATCCACACCGGCGGCGTCAAGTTCGCATATTCATCCTAGCTATCTGACTTTTGACAGAAAACTTGCTAATTAATTAATTAATTAATGTTTCTCTATCAATTTTTGTTAGTTAATTTGCTATCATTTATATTATATTGCGTCATAATTATTGTAGTATTATTTGATCTTTTAAAATATTTATTATCTAATCTTCATCAAATAACAAGTTTATCATTCCTATAGGTACACTAACCAATCTTTTTTCTCTAAAAAGTACCTACCAATCTTTTTTCTCTAAAAAGTTAAACGACAAAATTCATATATGTAAAATAAAAAATAAAAAAAGAGTATTATCATTTGTAAATTAGCTATAAACATAAGTTGTACTTGCACAACCGAACCTATTCTTATTTAATATTTTTTTTAACGTTAATTCAGTCTTTATTTTAAATATTTCTATCATATTTTATGCCATGAAACATAATCCATATATATTTATAAACTATATACGATACACCAAATATTGGGAATATATATTTCTTTTATCTAAAGAATCTAATCGAGAAACTCAAGTCTCAATATATATATATATATATATATATATATATATATATATATGTGATTTCTATACTAGTTTATGTATGAAAATCTGTACAATACATTATTATTATTATCACTAATTCACATTACATATTATTCTATTAAAGACACTACTATACATCTACTTCATAAAAATCTAATAGTAATAGAAAAAAAAATCACAATTATTATGAGATTACACTCTCTTTGTTGAACTAGCAACTTGCTTTGTTGATCACTGATTATGATTTTCACAGCTTAATTTCTGAAGCATCTCTACAACTTGACTCATAGTAGGTCTCTTACCCTTCTCTTCCTCTACACATTGTAAAGCCACATTCACCAAAGCTTCAATTTTCCTTTCATCATAACCTCCTTCAACCATATCCTCCAAAATTTCACCAACCCATGAAACTCTTCCATTTCTTTTCTCTCTCAACCACCCAACCAAACCAACCTTCTCTTCTCCATCCTTTGTTGCACTCTTCCCCGTTATCATTTCCAACACAACAATTCCAAAGCTAAAAACATCCACTTTAGATGTTATTGAATGATTCAAAACCCACTCAGGTGCCATGTAACCTTGTACCTCGTATCTTCGAAAAACTAGAAAATTTACTATCACCTCTGTTTCTTAATTTCGACAATCCAAAATCTGACACCTTTGGTTGATAATTAGAATCCAAAAGTATATTTTGTGGCTTCACATCACAATGCAAAATCCACTCCAAACATTCTTCATGAATATAACACAAACCTTTTGCGGTTCCTAATGCTATGTCAAATCTTTTTGTCCAATCCAAATTTCTAGACTTTATATGTTCTGCCAAAGAGGCATTTTCCATAAACTCATAAACCAAGATTCTGTGTTTTCCATCTACACAATAACCCCATAACTCAATCAAATTCATGTGGTTAAACCTTCCAATGCTACTAACTTCTGTAGAAAAAAAGTATGTTATAGTGTGAATTTAATAAATTGTTGAAGTCCCACATTGGAAAGAAATTTTTTTTGTAAATTTAAGTGGAAAGACACTTGTTAAGTCCCACATTGCAAAGAAATAATTTTGAAATCCCACATTGGAAAACTCTAGTATTTTGAGTAGTGTCAAATCTATACATACTAAAGTCCCACATTGCTTAGAAAAGAAATGTGAGTTTACTTCCATCACTATATAAAGAGCATCAAACTATTGTGAAAAGCACAAAGTTGGATGCTTTTCCCAACTTTCTCTTTTCTCCCTCTTATATTCTGCTCGCCAAATTTCGAGCCACTTCTCCCCTTTCTTTCTGTCCCTTTCGATTTAGAGCGGTAATTATATCGTAGTCCCTTTCGATTTAGAGCGGTAATTATATCGTAGTCCCTTTTGATTTAGAGTGGTAATTATACCGTAGTCCCTTTCGGTTTAGAGCGGTAATTATACCGCAGTCCCTTTCGGTTTTTAGAGCGGTAATTATGTCGCAGTCCCTTTTGGTTTTTAGAGCAGTTATTATGCTGCAGTCCCTTCGGTTTTTAGAGCGGCTGTTATGTCGTAGTCCCTTCGGTTTTTAGAGCGGTCGTTATGCCGTAGTTATGAGTGGTCGTAGTACCAAATTGTGAATGACTTTAATCGTCATATTGAGAGTGACATTAACCGTCATATTAAGAGTGGCTTTAAGCGCCATATTGAGGGTGTAATTCTAGAACGGTTTTCTACAAGTGCAGTAGAACTCCGATACAGTGATCTGGGCTGTTTTATCCTGGGGACTTCGTGGTTGATAGTCTGCCTTGCACAATTTGGGCAGTGCCGCGAAACGTCTTAAAGAGAGCGACCTAGTCCGCGACTCAACCCAGTAATATCTTCGGTGACATAAATTGTGATTTTTAAATGGTTTTTGAAACTCAAATTCCAACATTTTTAAGACGTTTTATTCTGCCATGTCAACCGAAGATATTACTGAATTTGATTATGTTGCCTCTTCAATAAACTGTTTAAGTTTTGAAGCAAAAAAGGATAAGAAAGCTGGAGAATTAACCCATCGGAAAATAATGATAAGAATTATATTCTTAATGGAGTTGCTGATAACCACTACAGTTTCAACAATACTGGTAGAGATATTTGAGATGCTCTGAATGAGTATGTAGTGAGCTACTACCCAAAGTATCAGATGGCTGACGACAGATCCGTGGAGGCACACTTCTGTAAAATTCAGAAGATAACTTTTGGGATCATCTATTAAGGTACGTTACTCGTGACATATTTAAATTAAGTGTTGAAATTTAATATGTCTCTTTATGTTTGATTGTTGAAATCAATAAAATGTATCTTTTTGCATACATGTTGTGTGATTTAAATTTTTGACATGCTATATTATGTGATGTGAACCCATTTGATTTCAAAATTAAGTAACTTTGATTTAATTCCAAAGTTATTGCTAAATGATTTTAAAAAATGTGATTTTTTGTAGTCAAGCTAAAATAATAAAGAGTTCACATAAACTTGTAGTTAGAGAATATGAGTCTTTAGATTTATTACACTTTGATATATGTGAATATTATGGGAAAGTTAACATGAAATGAAAAACAAAAATGAAACGTTTGACATATTAAGAATCTCTGTAACTAAAATTGAAAATTAATTTAGTAGAAAGATTAAAAGGTTCCAAGTATGATTCTAGTTTGTTTAAATAAGTTTTATAAATTGTCTAGAGTTATATGTGGAACAATTGCACCATAATTGCTTGATGTGAATGGTAAAGTTGTAAAGAAAGGAAAAATAACTCTTATTGAACTAGTTGTTGCTAGTATGCTTAATTATATTGTTACATCTCATTATTGTGCAGAAAATATATTGCTTATTTTGTTATGTTTTGAATAGAGTTCTTAAATCTAAAAACAAAACATCTCCTTATGAGATAGTGAAGAAAATACAATCGAACTTGTCTTATTTTCAAACATTGGGTGGTCTGACTTATGTCAGAATCCCCTATCCCTAGCGAATTAAACTCGCCAGTAGAACCTATGAATGAGAATTCATTTGGGTATGCGGTAAAGAACAAAGCGTATAGGTTTTATTACCTAAATGCAAAAGTGATCATAGAGTCAAATGATGTTGACTTCTATGAAACTAAATTCCCTGTAAAATGGAGAAATAGTGGGGGCAGCAAACCAAGTTACGTTCCTGTTACAAGAAACACTGAAAGCAGCAAACAAGGTGAAACAGAAACTCAAAGAAGTAAGAGAGTCAAAGTTGCTAAAGATTATGAAGAGAATCCTGCAAATCTTAAAGAAGTTTTGTCATCATTGGATGCAGATCTATGACAAGAAGCTATAAACGATGAAATTGATTCTCTAGAGTCTAACAAGACCTTACATTTAGTAGACTTGTCTCCTGGTTACAAACTAATAGGTTGTAAACGGATTTTGAAAAAGAAACTAAAACCCGATGGATCTATTGATAAGTACAAGGCACGTCTTGTAGCCAAGGGTTTTAGATAAAGAGAAAATATAGATTTCTTCGACACTTTTTTACCAGTCACTAGACTAACATCCATTAGGGTGCTTATATCACTTGCGGGTATTCATAACCTGGTGATACACCAAATGGATGTTAAAACAATTTTTTTAAATGGTGACCTAGAAGAAGAAATTTATAAGGAACAACCTAAAGGTTTTGTAATTCATGGACAAGAACACAAGGTCTGTAAGTTAGATAAATCTCTATATGGTCTTAAACAAGTTCCTAAGAAATGACATGAAAAGTTTGATAACTTGATTAAATTGAATGAGTTTAAAGTGAATGAAAATGACAAATGTATTTACTACAAATTTGAAAATGACATTTGCACTATCATATGTCTCTATGTAGACGATAAACTCATATTTGATTCAAACTTTTATGCTATAACATTTTGAAATCATGGTTGTGTAACAACTTTGATATGAAAGACCTCGGAGAAACAAATGTAATCTTGGGAATCAAGATTACTAGGTCAGAAAAGGGAATTTCTTTGGATCAATATCACTATGTTGAAAATATCCTAAAGAAATATAATTACTTTGACTGTAAACCTACTTGCAAACTATATGATCCAAGTGTGAAACTTTTCAAGAACACTGGTGAAGGTGTTAGACAAACTAAATATGCGAGCATCATTGGCAGCCTCAGGTATGCCACTGATTGTACTAGACCCGACATTTCCTATGTTGTGGGATTGTTGTGCAGGTTTACTAGTATACCTAGTATAGAGCATTGACACGCTATTTAAAGGGTCATGAGATACCTTAAAAAGACCACGAGTCTCAGATTACATTATCAAAGATTTCCTATAGTCCTTGAAGGATACAATATTGTTAATTGGAACGTCTTATTAGATGACTCCAAAGCAATCGATGACTATATTTTAATATAGTGAGTGGTGTTGTATTTTGGAAATCGAAGAACAGACGATATTGGCTCAGTCCTTTATGGAGTCTGAAATGATAGTACTAGCTATTGCTACTACTAGTGAAGAAGCAAGCTGATTGAGATGCTTGCTAGCAGAGATCCCCATATGGGAAAAATCTATGACAGATGTGTTGATCCACTGCGATAGTACCGCGGCTATTGCGAAGATTGAGAATCGTTATTACAACGGTAAGAGACTACAAATTTGTCGTAAGCACAACATTGTTAGAAAGTTATTTACTAAATGAGTTGTTATAGTGGATCATGTATGCACTGATGAGAATTAAGCAAATTCTTTGACGAAAGAATTTAGCTACAGAGAAAGTCATAAATACATCCAAAAGGATGAGACTAATGCCTATAAAGTCACTCATGATGGTAACCCGACCTAAAAGACTGGAGATCCCAAGAATTAGGTTCAATGGGTAATAACAAGTCGTGAAGTGATATGAGATGAACATGCTATTGTAAATTAGAGAAGCATGATTCCTAAAGCGATGATAGGATGAGGTAATAGAAACTCTTAATGAGATCTATACTCTACGTGGAGGGAGTACCTAGCTATATGAGTACTCTTGATAGACTCACCTATGTGAATGTGGAAGTGGGGCCGCTTCCTATGGAATTTTGAGGCAGAATTCCTAGAGCGTTCACTATACTGGGATACACGTGCAGGGCCATTAATGCACGGGCTTTTGAGAATACACCCTATGAAAAGGTTGTGTGTGGGTTTGATGTCAGAGATAGAGTTCAAGACTACGAGTCACTCTTGTTGAATCTGAATCTTACTTACTATGCAAAGGTTCAAGTCAAGAGACACCTTTGTTTATGCACGATCTTATAGAAGCGTTTGACGCTATTTTAGAAACATTTTTTTAAATTCAAGTGGGGGATTGTTGAAAAAAATTATGTTATAGTGTGAATTTAATAAATTGTTGAAGTCCCACATTGGAAAGAAATTTTTTTTGTAAATTTAAGTGGAAAGACACTTGTTAAGTCCCACATTGGAAATAAATAATTTTGAAATCCCACATTGGAAAACTCTAGTATTTTGAGTAGTGTCAAATCTATACATACTAAAGTCCCACATTGCTTAGAAAAGAAATGTGAGTTTACTTCCATCACTATATAAAGAGCATCAAACTATTGTGAAAAGCACACCAAAGTTGGATGCTTTTCCCAACTTTCTCTTTTCTCCCTCTTATATTCTGCTCGCCAAATTTCGAGCCACTTCTCCCCTTTCTTTCTGTCCCTTTCGATTTAGAGCGGTAATTATACCGTAGTCCCTTTCGATTTAGAGCGGTAATTATATCGTAGTCCCTTTCGGTTTAGAGCGGTAATTATACCGTAGTCCCTTTCGATTTAGAGCGGTAATTATACCGTAGTCCCTTTCGGTTTAGAGCGGTAATTATACCGCAGTCCCTTTCGGTTTTTAGAGCGGTAATTATGTCGCAGTCCCTTTTGGTTTTTAGAGCAGTTATTATGTTGCAGTCTATGAGTGGTCGTAGTACCATATTGTGAATGACTTTAATCGTCATATTGAGAGTGACATTAACCGTCATATTAAGAGTGGCTTTAAGCGCCATATTGATGGTGTAATTCTAGAACGGTTTTCTACAAGTGCAGTAGAACTCCGATACAGTGATCTGGGCTGTTTTATCTTGGGGACTTCGTGGTTGATAGTCTGCCTTGCACAATTTGGGCAGTGCCGCGAAACGTCTTAAAGAGAGCGACCTAGTCCGCGACTCAACCCAGTAATATCTTCGGTGACATAAATTGTGATTTTTAAATGGTTTTTGAAACTCAAATTCCAACAACTTCAGATAGAAACTCTTCTTCACCTTGATTAGCTTCTTTGAGTCTCTTCAGTGCTGCAACTCTTTGATCCAATAACACACCTTTGTATACTATCCCTCCTGCACCTTTTCCAATCTCTTCACTGAAATTTTTAGTTGCTCTTTTTATTTCGGAATAACTGAATTTTCTAAAACCAACCATGTTATAGACTCTTGTGTCTCCTCTAGAATGTTTTTGCCCTTTTCTTCTTACAAAGAAAAACCACATCATAAATATGCATAAGATTTCAAGTCCTCCCATTCCTCCTACAAACCATAGCAAAAACTTAAGATACCTGCGTGAATGGATACATAAATTTTGATCAGTAAAGGCAATAAATTTGGAAATTACAAAATTATATATTATATACCTAAGAATTGAAGGCAATTCAACATGTACCAATTATAATCTTCAATATAAGCAAAAAAATCAAATGTATTTGTTTAAAATTTGTATCAAAGAGATATGACTTTTAACTTACTTTTAAGATCAAATGAAATATATTAAAAATATATATTTTTTAACACGATAAAAAATAATATAAAAATTAAAAATATTTCTCTGTTTATCTGATTAAACAATTATTCCATAAGTTATTTTATGGAATTGTATATTTGGTTATCCATAAACGAAATTATTTAATAATTTGTAGTGAGTACAATAGTTAATTTTTCAATGAGAAAAATAAAATTATTCAATAATTAATAACAAAATACTAGTATATAATTTAATGGGGTGGCTGCCCCAATTAACTTGTACCTGCCTTCATGAACTTTGGTGTATGCTGTTTCAAGCGTTACTGTTTTAGGATTTACAGAACAAGCAAGTTTGTACTTATCATCCATTGATTCCTTGTAAGTGTATGAACTATTTGCTGGCAATTTCAAGTACAAATCAGCATTAAAATACGGTATTCGATACGCGTTTTGCAACTGCAATTTCGGGTAACATGTATAAGTACCAGGTATACCAGAGCCAGCAATGACATAAGTAAATTGAATTCCTCTGCAATTGCATAATTGCAAACACAACTCTTTGCACTGTTCAAGTGTGTAATTTGTCATGATCCCATAATCATAACCAAATAACTCAACATTGGTTATAACTAAAAACCTTGACTGAGTTTTATTGCAAGAAAGTGAGAATTTTGGTTCACACCCATAAGACCAATCACCATCATTCTTCATTTTGTAACCAGGAAGACAAGAACATTTCACACCATTACTATAATAAGGACACAAACTATTTGGACCACAAACGCCATGAATTCTACATGGTCTCGATTTCGCTTGCCACGAGACGTACCATTTTTCTTCTCTCTGTCTTCGACTGTAGGCACGAATGTTACCATCATGGTCAAGTTTCAGTCTTCTCTGCATAAGTAAAGTTCCATAATCAGATGTCATGAAATTGAAGTCATCTGACGAACTAAAGTTACCAAGAGTGTTCAAAACCGCAACTCGGCTGTTATTGTAACCAGCCCTTTTAGCATCCCAATCAGTTAGCCAAGGATCTGGCCAATAAATGCTTGAAACTTCAGGACCATTGTAAAGAAGACGAAGAATGTTGTCGTTGTCGAAATACAATGCGTAAAAACCAGAAGACTTGTTTGTCTCACTTCTTGAACATACTAGTTTTGAATGTCGGTTGAAAATTTGTTGTGGTAAAAGTGTATCAGTTGGAAAATCAAAACTTTGCCACAAAGTAACACCAGCATTGTATAAAACGAGGTTACCAGTGTTTAAAAGAGTGAGATGAACAGAGGAAAGTGAGACAGTGTTTGTAGACCAAACATGAGATTCATCAGCATCTCTTAAAACAAGGTTACCATTGTCTTGAAGGTGAAGCTTTGACTTTTTTCCGTTGACTGGTTGATCACGGTTAGCCATCCAAACTAAGGTAAGGTTTTTGGTTTGGAAATTTGGTTCGGAAAACCAAATGGCAAATGAATAAGCATTTTCACCAATGGCATAGAAACCAGCACAGAACATGCCATTTGGTGAAACTATGATGTCTTTTGGTTCTTCCACTGAGAGGGATGAACCTTTTGTGATAGTATCCAATGATGAAGATGAATGGTGTAGTAACATAAGCAAAGAGAGGAAGATTAATAACATGGTTTGTACAATAATATTAGTAGCTACGGAATTGGAATTTAGCTCACAAATTTGCAATGTGTATGACTTGCACTGATCAACATCATTATATATATTGATTTTAATTTTGTTGCTTATAAATTCACGTTTTATTTTTATTTATTTATAATTACTACTACCTCAATTCATTAGTTGACTAGTTTTATCTAAATATATAAAGTTGGGCTTAGGCTTTCCGGCATTGACTACGAACCTATCTACCTCTGCATGACATTGGAGATAGGGACTTTTTGTTTAAAGGAATTTTGGTTGAAAAGGGTTTTGTTTTTTAGTACTCCCTCGTGTAACAAATTCAATAAAATACATTTTGACTTTTCATAGTATAGAAGAGTATATACAGTACTCTCTTTGTTTTAAAACAGAGTGTTTTTTAATAATTAAAATAAAAAATAATCACTTTATTATCATAAAAACGTTATGTATATAATATTAATTAGATGATAAAATTAAAAAAATAATAATTGTAGTTGCTTTAAAACTTAAAAAATTATATTATTTTGTTAAAATGATACTTGAAATGAATGGAGTATTATATACTATTAGAGCTGTCAAAAAAGCCTTCAACTACAAAGTCCTTTAATTTTTTGTTTTATTATTAGGTTCCTTATTAAAATAATTTTTTAAAATTTCAGCCCATTATTTCATGGGGCCTAAGGGAGGGGTCTCATATGCCTCCAATATTTTGTTAATTTTAAGATTCTTTTCTTAAAAAAAATGAAAATTTTTTATCGAAAAAAATCGGAAATTTTTTATCGAAAAAAGTCAAAATAAATTTATCGAAAATTTTTTATCAAAAAAAAATTGAACATTTTTTATCGAAAAAAAATCAAAAATTTTTTTTGAAAAAAATCAAAAAAGTTTTATAGTAAAAAATCTAAAAAGTTTATAGAAAAAAAATTATCGGTGAAAAAATTGAAAAACTTTAGGGGGTCTTGTTTTTGGGAGCTCGGTTGAAAAATTTAAGTTCGGTTGAAAAATATGGGTTGGGGCCAATAATTAGAGACTTGTCAAATTGACAGCTATACAGTATCCAAGCTTAATCTAAGGGGAATCTTTTGAAAATGTATATTGTCCTCATAAAATTTGCAAATTGATCAAAGAATTAAGTTGACAAATTGTTAATTTTCAAATAGAGAGGGGAACATCACACATTCTAAACAATTTACATGGATTCTATTCGCACAGGTCTGTGTTGTAGCATGCAAGGACAGATCTAGAGAGTTATTAAACGGTGGACGAAAAAATAATCATATATATTATTACTCCAAATAATTAACATATTAAGATAAGACTATAAATAATTTAAACAGAATGATCATTTTACTAACTATCCTTATCTAAAGTTTGCCCCTTTCTGATTAGCTTCTTGAATATAATGATAATTTTCCTCTCCAAACTTCTAAATGGAGTTTAAGCTTCTTGAATGTAATGATAAGTATTGGAACAAAGTTGGCTCATTACTGATTAACTTCTTGAATCTCCAAGTGCCGAAATTGAACACGTTCCCCCTTCTTAAACATGACCCACACCTAGCCCTACTTATAAATTAAAAATACATTTTTCAAATAATTTGCATAGTTAAATCCAAAATCATTTTTCAAACAATTTGTGTCGCTTAAAAATATACTAATAATCTCTAAATTCTAGTTCAACTGACAAATATCATTATCATTATATTAGACGTCATGTCCCGAATCGAATCTAAATCCTCGCGTGAATTAATTAGTAATATTAACAAATAAAAAAATGCACTTTCAAAAACGTAGCACTATCCGTTTCATGGATAAAATTTTTGTGGCAGTATTGTTTTTATCAAGTATATTGGATCTTGGCCTGATAGCTTACTATTCCATCTCAAGTAAATCACTGTCTTATATATGAAGCTAGCTATATCGATGTAGTTTATCTATGCACATTAAGTCTGTAATTTGCATTCCTAACAGTCACCAAACTGATGATAGAAACCAATCATCACACGCATAACTATAGACATACTTAAACACAAACTTCATCAATATAAAATTTATCCAAGCGTGTGCAAAATCACAACCGTTTCGATTAACAGATTAAATCCAAAATAAATTTCAGAGATACAGCTGACATTTAAAATGTGGGTCAGTAGCACCCTTTAATAGATGTTTCTCTCCCTTTACCCTGAAAAGGTTGGATTTCAAAGACTTCAAGTAACACTTAACACATCTGATTTCACAACATTTTGATATGTTAGTAAACTGCATTTCTTACAAGCATTCAGCAAATAGCAGAAACTATGTGATATTATGTGCAATACAAAACAGTTGTTTATTGATGCTGTTCTCAATATCTTCCGGGACATGATAACTCGAAAGGAAAAATGAGCGCTGATTTTTTCGCAAGAATCTGCACCATAAAATAGTAAGTTACACAACATAGTTTATTTGTTAAATGTCAGCTGCCAGTAAGACTATTTTTTCCATTTGAATTCACCATCAATAACTATTTTAACATGAAGTTAGGAGGAAAACATTGATACCTGAGAAAGTCAAGTATTTGTGTCTGGAGTTCTATCAATGTGTCGCCTTCAATGTTAGCATGGATCAATAACTCTGGCAACTTAACTTTCAAACACAGAAAAAGTGAATCAGTAAAAAGAATCACAGATATTAGACAAAGTCCTAATAATAAAGCTTTACAAAGTGCCCAGTTCAAATGATATAATCATCTTGTCTGCGAAGGACTAATGAGCATACCAAAGAGGCGTAACAAATGCTCAGCGCCATATATAGAAGAAGGAACGGTATTATTTGGACAAGCTTCTTGGTACTGCTCACGCTCGTTATTGTACAAGAGCATCACTGGCAGTGCTTTGTCAAAGTAACAACACAATCCTTTCATAATTTCTTCAGCCGAATCAGATATCCTGTATTAAGCACAGAAATAAACTGTAACAATTATAACTGTCATTAACAAAAAAATTCAAGGAAAAGTTCACATACAGCGAAGATTTTTTGCGTGGGAAAAAGTAGAAGTTCTACCCCTATTAAACTAGGAACTTGAAGTGGGATGAAAGGTATAATAAGTGGAAATATAAAGGCTGTGTCAAAAAGCAGATGGGGCAGTGATTTCAAGATATTAACACAGTATAAGCAGAAAAACCCGGTAGAGGAAGACAAACAGATTTCAGGCACAGACTAATAATATTGGAACTTTCTATTAGGATATGGTATAAAAATACTGATTTTAGTAAAAGAGCTCATATAAATTAGTGAAAAGATTGATAAACGATAATAAACACAACATCATTCATTTAAAAACAGTTTGCTGCTTGGCACCAAGTTGCTGTTTAAACTGCTAACATGTAAGCATTTATGAAGAGCAAAGCTTAAATAGGGAGGGTGCCTCAGCATGAACTTACGAGCCACTTTTCTTCAATCTGTAATCAAAGTATTTCTTGAATATGTCGTTCACATTAGGAGTACGAGGAAGTTTAACAAGCTGCAGAGAATAATACATAAATCAACAATTTTCAGATGACAAAAAGTTTTTCTTCTTTGAAGTAAAATGTGATCAGTATAAAGCTGTATCAATCTTTTTAGATAATATTAATACTAATATATTAAAAACAACATTGTTACCTTGCCTAGATGAGTAATAAACTCAAAATCATCAACTAATTGCTTCTTTAATGTCAGTGGAATCAGAATGTTGACAAGTTTATCAGGAAGAACACCAGATTTTTCCTGTCATTAAGCATACAATAAAACCACTTACAATATACCCTAAAACCATTTTCCTTCACCTCACACTTCGGATAAAACATGAGCAAAAATGTTGGAAATATTTCATTAGAATTTTCAAACTAATTTAACAGTTTATATTGAATCAAATGATTTACATGAACTTCAAAGATGAATGCATGGGTCTGTGTATGATGCCCTCTACAAATTAAAATTTAAAATGAGAGAGTACCTTAATCACAGAATCATTCTTTCTTTTCCTGCCTCTCGATCCTGCATTACATTTTTCCCAGAATGTCTCAGAGTTGGTTTAGACATACTTGCATGAAGTAGTATAAAGTTTAAATAGTACTTTTCAAATACAAATCACATCCAAGGCACTCTAATTGAATTCTAAGGTTGGCAACTTGGCATCTCTTTCTATATCCTAACCATTTTGTATGATAAATCCAAGGCACGTGAAATTAAAATAATTGCTCTCAAGTGTTTGTATTTTCCCAGTGTTCAAACTCTTTCGGGATAGCCCCTAAACACGATTGTCATAAAAAGTTTAACAGGAGGTCAAGTATAAAAAAATATAAGTTATCATCCTAAAATCAGAGAAGGCGGATAACCCCGCCCCCTAAATAAAACTACTAATACCAATAACTATTGAGTACCAATTAATCCCCCAATCAGATTAAATTACTAGGCTTCCAGTTCCTGAACAATGTGAATGTCTTGCAGCAAATTATTTCTTACCATTCATATGAATTGCATTTTCAATAGGCATGCCTCTACCAAGTTGAATTTGGAAGCAATAATTCAATAACTATATGTCGATATCACTTATAATCCTATGAAGAAACAAATGTATAAAATAAAATAAATTCTTCCCCCCATATCCATGTACTCCCAAGTTCCTAACAGATAAAAAGCACATCGAGTCTTCTGCATCTCATTCTGAACACCAAGAAAAAAACTACAATGCACTTTGTTGTCCATATGGCCCAAGATGGAGTCCTTTTTCAAGTATCTATGATCCTGTAATCAGAATCATATTATACTATGACTGACTTTGGCATCAGAGTGTCTTTTACAGGTACCTACATCCTCCCCTTAAACTGGAAGCACCTTCGAAGAGGATGCCCACTACGCAAAGTCACCTACCTCTACTATCTCTATAATAGAAGACAAGGCAAGTGATGTTTATGCTGTGTCTATATCATAGCATTCAAGGGAAGTGAAATTATAATTTCTCCAGGTAATTAAAGTATAGAAAGAAAGAAAAGAAAAAATCTGACCGTTAGAAGCCTTGGAAGATGCACGAGGTTTTCTGGCATTCTTGTCATTACCATATTTCTCATCAAGTTCAAGTTTGATGCGCATATTTTCCTCCGTGTGTTTCATCAAACGATCCATAACAACCCATTCATCCCAGCTGCAATAACAAATCATGAATCAAACCCGCACTTGTTGACATGATAATAAAAATAATTATAAAAAAATAATAATCGTCCACAAGAAGATCATTACCTTTTCTTCCAACCCTGAAAGAATCAAAATTGAATTCTTTAAATAAATAGCATTTCGAAAATGTGAAAAAGCATGATGGAATAATAAAAAGGAGAGAAATGTTTGCTTACAAGATAATGAAGAAAGAACCGCCATCGTTTATGCTTGTATTCAATTTGCCTAACCTAAATATGATTTGAGGTATGAATAAGGAAAGAGTATTACAAGAATGGAAAGAAATTGGTGTGAGTGAAGAGAAGAGAAGAGAAGAGAAAAGAACCTTGGCTTCATAAAGACAAGCAGTGTGGTAAGCGTGAGTGAAGAGAAGAGAAGAGAAGAGAAAAGAACCTTGGCTTCATAAAGACAAGCAGTGTGGTAAGCGAAGACTTTCTCTCCTTCAGTGTAGGGAGAAACGGAGATGTTATCATTTTCGATTTCAGTGTGAGAGCTGCTGTTGCTATTCGAGTTTTCTGAAACATCACTGTTTGTCTTTGAATTCTCCATTTTTAACCTATATTTCGATTTCTACTTCTACTTCCCAAGCTTACTTACTCTCTTTCACTCCAAATTGTGAATTCATTTCTCCACTCAAACCCAACCAACAAACAACTCTCTTCCTACTTTACTCTGCTCGAATAATACGGCTCTATTTTCGCCCAAAATTTTGTATCAGAATACGGATGCCCAGTTATTTTCTTTTTTTTTTTAGTCATTGTTTAGAGTAGTTTGGATAAATATTTAAGTTAAGAGATTTACGAAGAAAAAAAAGTTTATATACTACTCTCTAAAATAAAATATAACTCGTATGATTTTTTATTTATATTTTATTCTAGAAAGTAAGTGTTTAGGTACAAGCTACTTAAATGGTTTAACTATAGTCGTATTGGTTTTATTGTGACATTGTTGTTTGGAGCATGTCTTTGTGAACCAAATCAAGCACCACGTGCTTTAGTCAATTTCGGGTGTAAATAGTTGAGCTTCAAAACTCATAAATATTACTAGCAATAAAGATAAATTTATAGTACTATTTAATTATACCATAGTATTTTACTTACATATGACAATATTATTTGTACAATACATTAATAAGCTTTAGTATCAATCAACTAAAAATTAATAAAATATTAACATGTATTGAGTTCCTAGAATGAGTTACATTCTCATAACATGATGAATTAAAGTTCATCTTCAACTTTCTACATTGATGATCTACTATCGTCAACTTCTCTTGTGGTTCTCTTCATATTCTTTTTTTACGTCAATGATAATTTTATGAAAGAAAGTTTGATAACAAATCAAAAGTCAAGACAATAGAAATACAAGACGAAGTCTCTTCAATCACATACAATTTGAATAATAAAAATCATATTTAGCTAAATAATGAGTAGGTTGGTTAGTTTTAAACCTAACATGTAAAAAATTTGAACTATGAAAATAAAAATTAATACAATTTTCAATCATAGAAAAAATATAGGTAGGAGATTGTTGATGAGTGTTCAACATCACGATCATATTTGAAGCATCTTATTCCGCTATAAGATTTAAGAAAGACATATTTTTAACAAATTTCAAACCTTCTCGAATTGCTAAAGCTTCTGTTACCAAAAATTAGAAAATGAAATGATTTTGTCAACGGATAACAGTAACTACTACATCGTTAACATCTCTCACTACAACACCAATCTTCCATGTATCCTAATCATCTATATATTTGTTGCATCAATAATAAACTTATAACAACCACTAAACGGGGGTGTCTAATGAACATCAGATATAGATAAATTGTGACATCCATTTAGCACTTCCAACAACACCGAACAAACATTATTAAAACTAACAATAGATATGTGTGTCTTTTGAACAATGGTAGTCACATCAGCATTAGTCTCCTCAAAATATTTTGTATTTCTAGTCTTCATATTTTATAACACAAGACCAACACATGTAAAATTATATTCTCATTTAATATTTCATTACAACCACTCATAAAATGATACATACTTGGAATCATGTGACTTAAATACCATATCTAAAGGGGAAGGAAATCATATATGCTTTGACCATTGATACTCATAAAGTGTTGTGAAATTGTCTCATTATGTTGCCCACAAAAAATACACAATTGATCACAGCTGATTTCTCTTTTAAAAATATCATTTTTTTTATATTAGTATTTTTGCATGTCCTCCAAGCAAAATGAGTGTGTCTTGGAACATTTTTTATTTTCCATAACTTTTTCCACTCTTGTTGATGAATATCATGCGATGAGTTATGAGAGATAGATACCTCACGTTGTGCCTTTAAGAAATGATAGGAACTATTCAATGAAAAAATAGCAAATTGTGAAGCACTCCACACAAACTCATCTTCTAGTCGAGAGAAAGAAAGTGACAACTGAATAATTTGTTGAACTTCAAAGGAAATAAAAACTTCATCAATTAAGGGGCATTCCAACACTGAATATCATGATGTATGAGATATGAGACAAACATAATAATACAATTAGAAGGTTTAGAAGACCAAATATTGTGACCATTTTGATAAGGAAATCAATTATCCCTCCATACACGAATTTGATGGTCATCTCCTGATCTTTAAATACCAATTTTCTCAATAACATTTAGATGACCTTGCAAAATACTTCTCCATGTTGTGGCGTCTTCTCCATCGAACTCATGTTTGTTTATTTCTTTTCTCTTTTATTTTATCACTTTGTTTCAAGAAGTTATATGGTAGATCCATCATCTCTTGTGGAATCAACCCAAATTTACATCATATGGTATTCAAAGCTTATCACCAAGTGGTAATCTTTATTATTAATTTCTATTTTCATGTTTTGTGTTATTGACATATTTGAAATTTTAGTTTCATTTGGTTGCATTTAGATCAAAGTCTTGTTCAATCTTAAGTTGTTTGTTGTTTATAAGTATTATAATATGTGTAGGAAGGTTTATTTGAGTGATAACTTATTGTTATTTTGGTAAAGTTTTGAGTCATTGCTTGATATTTTCGAGAAAAAAAAATATGGATTTAGTCTCATAATCATCTTCACTTGCAATTGTTTGATCCAAAATTTCACTTGCAAATTGTTTTTGATGTTATTTGTTGCATATATGTCTCATTCTAAAAACTCAAAAGGCTAAAATGATTGGGAAAATGAAAGGAATTCAAATAAGCCGAGAAAAATCTAAAAATATAAGTTTTGGAAAAAAGTGATTCTGCACATAAGTACTTATTGAAAAAAGACATTTAAAAAAAATCCAGGATTGGTTAACTTTTGACACATCAATCATTGATGTCTTTATTAGGCAATGCAATTTTTACCTTATTACTTTACCTCCCACATATTTGTCACTCATATATTTGAATCACTTAGTTACTTACTCAAATATTTTCATAAATTACTTATTTGATAGTATATTTTAGTTTGTATTCATTTACTTAGTTTTTTTTTTTCCTTTTAAATTATCATAGTTTTGTCTTAAAGTTTTTCTTCTTGAAAATCTTGTGTTGATAATTTTTGTGGACTTTTTACTTGTTCGAGTTCTTTTTAAGAACTTGTAAAAGAAGAATGAATTAAAAAAGGCAAGAATGCTTATC
This sequence comes from Cicer bijugum, assembly GCA_037974875.1. Lineage (NCBI taxonomy): Eukaryota > Viridiplantae > Streptophyta > Magnoliopsida > Fabales > Fabaceae > Cicer > Cicer bijugum. The sequence continues at coordinate 13,216,069 of JBBPBT010000685.1, forward strand.
ATTAAAAAAAAAAAAAAAGACATCAATGAGTGATATACATGAGTGATAGGGTGATACATTTCTTAAGTGTAAATACTTAGCGAATGGTGAAGGTCTTGTTTTTATTTCCTTAACGTGTTCTTGTTATTTACTTGATTGTTATGGTACTTATTGTTTGTTGCTTATTGTTGTTTGACATTATGAGTGGAGGTAAACTAGATCTCCCTTCTCCTAGAAATGCATCTCTTATGGATCATTTTACAAAAATTTGAAACACTCAAATGAGTACCTTGAGAGAAGTGCTTGTGAATCAAAGAGATAAAATATCTCATCATGGAAGATGTTCTCAAAATAAAGATGATTCGAAATTGAGACCAAATATACATAAATTTCATGAGGAGAGAATAGATTTGAGAAAAAGAAAGATGATGTGAAGATTATGATGAGGATGAAATGAGGTAGGAAATGAGAAATAGAGAAAAAGAAAGTCGATATACAGATTATGGTGATAAGGAAGATTATAAAAGGAGAAATAGAGAAAAAGTAAGGAGGCTTAAATATTTTGAGAAGGATGATATGAGGTAGACAAAAGAGAAAATAAATGTAGAATATAAAAATGAGGATCAACAAAAAAAAAGTTTTAAATGAATTTTAATTTCTCTTATAAGAATGGTGAGTGAGACGTGTCTCATCTTTGAGTTTTTAGAGTAGAATTTGTTTGAATCTTATCAACTGTTTTTTTACCATTGTGGCGATTCTTCATTGACTTATCAATTATCATTGATTGTGGTACATTCGTTATCTTTTCTAACTAACTCATGTTTATTTGTTTCTTTTACTTTTTATTTTACCATTTTGTTTCAAGAAACCATTTGATAGATCCTTCATCTTTTGTGGAGTCAACTCAAATCCACATCACCATCAGAAATATAAAGCAATTCATAATATACATAGTAATTATAGTAATTGTAGTAATTGTTTAAATCACTGCATTGATCAAAACTTACCACTGCAATAAAAATATTTTTTTCCAACTTTTCAACTTCTTCCACATTGTATCTTATGCAATAAAAATATTTTTTTCCAACTCTTCAACTTCTTCCATATTGTATCTTAGACAAAATTAAATACTTAAATATGGTTCGTTGTATACAAGAGTAGTTGGTGAGATATTGTGTGTTTAATTTTGTGATAAACTTAACAAAATCATAAGTATATTTTGAAAGAAGATTTACTCTCAATTAACATATAATAACTTAGAAAAAGTTTTATGATTAAAATAAGTTTATGATTCTCGGAAAAAATATCATAGAAACATATAAATGTTTATGGAGAAATTAAATAAGCCAGTTTATAAAATAATGATTTGAAAAAAATACTAATTTTGATTTATTTGAAATAACTTGTCACAATAAGATTCTTTAATATTTCGTATGTGTTTAAATTAGTGTTGTAAATTTATGAGTTTCATAATTTTTATAGTCCATATAAAATTTTGATGATTATTTTTATTTTCTATAAAAAATTTCTTCAACTTTAATACACAATTATTATTATTATTATTATTAGTATTATTATTATTATTATCTTAATT
>JBBPBT010000685.1:13238357-13253860 GCA_037974875.1 Cicer bijugum
TTTTTTTTATAAAAAAAACTAAAATAAAGGCAAAAGATGAATAAAATATTTTGATGATTAAAAAGTTGAGAATTTTTTTATATGGACTAAAATTAAAATTTTTAATTTTATAAGGATTAAAAATTTATTTTACTTTTTTTTTTAAATGATTAAAACTAGATTTTTTTTATTATAACTCAACTATTAAGATTAAAAGATGACACACAACTTTAATTACTCTAATATGGAATTGAGAATGAGATAGAGTAAACTAATTATTCAAAGAACTTAAATTTGAATTATTCTTAAACCCCATAACCAAAAATAGTTACATTTTAGGAATAATGAATACAGGTGTTAATTTGGCAAGCCCCCTAATTATTGGTCCTAGCTCACATTTTGAAAGGGTCAAAAAAATTAACAATTTTACTTCCCACATATGAACCTAATTATTGCAATCATATGAACGTATGTGGATGTGAACTCAGTTCACGTAGGTTGTTGGAGTTCACTTACGTGAATTCAATTCAAATGAACCTACGTGAACTCAGTTCACGTACGTACAAATTGACAAATTTTTCCTTCTTTACGTGAACTGATTTCACATATGTACACGTGAATTCAATTCACTTGTGTGCTACGTGAATTGAGTTCACGTACTCATACGTATTCTCATTTTACGTATGTTACAACAACATACAACCACCATTATCATTCGCAATCTTAATTCACGTAGGTGTACGTGAACCTAATTCACATAAATTCAAAAAATTCTTCATCTTATAAGCTACGTGAATTAAGTTCACGTGAAGGTACGTGAATTGAGTGTACGAAACTCAGATCTGGAAAAAAAAAGATCAGTTGCAAAATACATACCTAATTGTTTTGATTCACTATAATGATGACGATGATAAAAATGATAAAGATGTTCAAAGTGATTCAAGTTTATTGAACATCAAATGTCTCAAAATGATGAAGGTGAGGATGATGAAAAATAAGAATATTGAACAATAATAAAGAAGGTTGAAGTTGGTTGAAGTTGGTAGTTAATGAAGATGAAGGTTGAAGAAGGTTGAGAAAAGTGGTTTAATTGAATAAAGAGAGAAGGGCAATTTAGGTATTTTGGGTTTAAAAAAATTAAGGGGTGTGGGAAGTAAAATTGAAAAATTAATAATTTAAAAGGCCCTAAAAAACAAGGCCCCTTAAAAATTTGTGGGCTTAGAAGGCCCATAGGCCCACTTTTTTTAAAAAAGAATCGATCTTCTCTTTTGAGAAATAAAGTTTTTCAATTTTTTCACTGATAATTTTTTTATTTATTTTTTTCTATAAAATTTTTCGATTTTTTTTTTTGATAAAAAATGTTCAATTTTTTTCGACAAAAATTTCTGATTTTCTTTCGATAAAAATTTCTGATAAATATTTTTTGACTTTTTCGATAAAAAACTTCTGATTTTTTTTCGATAAAAAATTTCCGATTTTTTTTGATAAAAAATGTCCGTATCTTTTTTTCGATAAAAAATGTCTAATTTTTTTTTGATAAAAAATGTCCGACTTTTTTGAGATAAAAAATATTCGATTTTTTTGAGATATAAAATTTCCCATTTTTTTTCGATAAAAAATTTTCATTTTTTTTTTAATAAAATTTTTTCAAGATAAAAATCTTAAAATTAACAAAATATTGGGCGCCTATAGACTCCCTCCCTTATGCTCCATGAAATAATAGACCGAAATTAAAGGACTCTTTAAAAGATTATTTTAATAGAAGACCTAATAATAAAACAAAAAAAGTAAAAAACCTTGTAGTTGGAGACTTTTTTGATGGCTCTATTAATGAACCACAAGAAATGAAAATAGATCAAACACACTAACATAGATTTATAATTTAGCTTACAATAAATTTAGTAAGGTTAGAATTTTTTTACACAAGTAAAGCCACAATTTTTTTAAAAGTTTATTTTACTAAACAAGTCAAACTATATAATTCTGAAAAACAATTTAAGCTTACTTTTAATCAAATATATAAATAAACTTTACTATTATTATTATTATCATTATTTTTATATTAAGTTGTTCAACATTTTATTTAAATCATAAATTTACTAGCACTATCAATTGTTGGCTTATTTAAAAAAAAAAAAAAAAAACCAAGACGGGACTGGATGTTGCCAGCAAAAACATTAAAAATACAAATTAAATACTTTGTAACACACTGATACCAACTTATACATTTTCTTCTAGGCCAATATCCAGTTATTGTCTTGGATTAATCTACCAAACCACCCTTATAACACACAACAAGGCCGTTTATCTTCACCTAATTTTCCATCTCACCAATAACCTTTCTTTCAAGAATTTAAGAAAGGACGTACTGGCTGATATCTACGTTTTAGTAATTGATGCTGATTGAACAACAAAATTCAACTACCATCCATTTTTTTCAACTGTTATCAATAGCAATATTAATACTCATAATATGAATACAGATGAGGGGAGGAATAAGATGACTACAATTTAGAGACAGTGAAGAGAGCCATAAAAATTAATAGATATGTGAAGAGGTGACAATGGAAAGGGTACAACAAATTGAGATAAAGTGGGTGTTTCAACTCAAACTGAAAAGTCTTGTATCCTTCATTGAAAAAAATAAAATAACCATGTATATGTATCTTACACTGTTAACACTGGATGCAATTATACTTCGAACATACAAACAATTTCTTGTTTACACCAAATAATTTCTGCCTAAACTAATTAATTAGACTGCCAAAATTTTAAAATTATCATAATCAAGTGTGTATAGCATAGCATTACCAACAAAGGCATGCTTCTTGTGTAGAAGAAACTAATTCCATTCATACTAGCCCACCTCAAAAAGTCATTTTATAATAGTCAGCCATGAACTTCATTCACCAAGTATTTCACACTGCATCATTGTTCTTCAAAGTATTGTTCTTCAAAGTAATGCTTTGGTACCTCCGGTGGAGAAGGCAGATTGGCCACACATTTAAACTGCTTCACACAAAGATTTCATGTCACTCAATCTGCCACAATAAGAATTACATTATAGCAAAAAGAAAGGTTAAAAAAATCACCTTGGTCTGCTTGTATTTATCACGAACAGCATTGAAGGATGCAGCCCTTCTTGATAAATACATATCGTGTAAAATGAGGACACATTCTTTCAATTCAGTCGATTTGAAACCCAAGCATTCACACAGGGATGAAGTCTGCAATCAATTCTCAACATTAAACACCTTGAAATATTATTCATTTAGAGAATAAAAAAGATTAAATTGCATAACATCAAATATTTACCCAAGGATTTACTCCAGGCTTGATAATAAATTTGGAAAGAAATATAACCGATGCAGCCACAACAGAAGGCAAGAATCTGATACACTCATAGTCCAACAAGCTTAACTCAGCAAGGTAGTTGCACAGATATTCAAACTGCAAATTGGAAGTCTGCAATTAAAAAAAAAAACAAACAAGAATTAGTAAACACCATAAAACCTTTTGACATCATCAAAATATAATAACAGATTAACTCAAATTACCTTTCGATTCTCATAAGAAATCCCAACAAACCTCCTGAAACACAGAAATTGCACATAAACATAATCAGTCTAATTAACTTAATTTTACCAAGGCATTAGATATTCAAATTTACAATTAAAAAAGTGTCCTTACTTGAGAAATGTGGTTACATTAGGGTTGCCCATTTCAAAATTTAGCGCCTTGAGTATATCAGATTCCATCTTTATGACCTATATTAACAGCAATATACATGAGGAACCAAGCAACACGAAAAAAAGAAGAAGAAACTGAAATCTGTAGATTAAAACAAGATCAAAATTGAATACAAGATCGGAGACAATGATATAGGATATTTACCTCTTCCAGGCCATACGTGTTATCAGTAATGCTGCAGAAATCTACCGCTTTTGGTGGCGTAATTTCTTCATACTTTCTGCAATTTTAAAAGTAATTAAATTGTGATACTTAAACAAACTAACACAACAACATTTATTTATTAAAAATCGAAAAAATAGTTGGTGAGATCTTACGATGCAATGAGCATGGAGGAAACGCCAAGCAACTGAAGTTGGGATCTTTTGACAGGGTGAATAGATAAAAACATATCAATGTATGAAACAGATAAATGAAGGGTATCAGGGAGAAGCTTGTATTCTTCTGCAACTTCAACTAACCAATCCACCAATGTTCCTCTCATGTTTGAAGTAACGTCTCTCTGAACATTCTGAATATAACCAAACATTGGTCTTCTCTTTTGCTGCATCTGAAAAACGAACAACGCATAAATTTTAAATTAAATAACAGTTTGATATGAGCAAAAAGAATAAATATTTAACAGAATAATAACAAGAAAAAGATGGATGACCTCCATTGTGCGGAGATAATCAAATATATCAGATACATAAGCGTCAATAATCCGTTGATTATCATGCTTGGTATTCTTTTTGGTTTGAACTGGCTTATCCAAATTGGAATTTGGCAATTGAATGGTTTTTGTCACTGAATTGTTAAGATTGGGATTCTTCAGATATTGAAGTTTCTCATTAGGGTTATTTTCGGGAACAACGAGATCGGATAGTTCGCCCAACGCAACTCTATGCCTTTTGGGAACCATGACTAGTGGTGGTTGTGCTGTTGCTCTCTTCTTTGAAGCACGAGTCTCCATTACTGAGTGTAACTAGCGCAGTGTTGTTTTGAAGAATAAGAAAGATAGGGTTTGGGAATGAATGAGAGAGGAATGAAACTAGGGTTCTTTATACAATTAGAATTGGTACGAAATGAAGATGGAAATAGCCGTTTTTCAAAAAAAGAAGGGCGAAACCAAATGATTTTTATGGCGCTCTTTGGGTCTTTAAATTTTTTGTTTCAAAATGAGTGGTAACACTGTTTCGGGTTAATTCTTTCAATTAAAAATTAAAATATTATATTCAAATGGCGGTCAACAGCACGCTGCTTTTTGCGCCATCCAATTAAAAATACAAAAATATATTATTTACCTCCAATTTCCAACAATAAGAGTGTTGAACATGAGGTTCACGGAGATAAATAAAATGAGTAATAAAAGTTTTCGAATATGATTTAAATTTAGGTTTTTAGAGTGGGTTTAATAATCACTGTACACCTTAATTTAATAGAAACTCACCATTTTATTATCATTGTATGTATATTTTACAATGCTCATTTAAAAGTTTATATTATTTTTTGCTTTTTAATAATATCTTAAATTAAAATTTATTAATGACTTAAGTTTAATTATTTCGTTAAAAAATACAAAAAAGTTTACGATGGTTCTCTAGGATGTGTGACCGTTGAAAAAAATAAAGTAAATACATAAATTTATCTTGAAGTTATGAACATTTTTTAAATTAATTTTTAAATTTTGTAAATCGATAAATACATATTATAAATTAGTCTAGTCATTCTATAAATTAATTTTTATCATTTGATATTTTGATGTGACATTTAAATTGAATATGTAATTTATTTAGGTTGATGTCAAATCAATGTCATCTCTAAGAGAAAATTGTGACTAAACTAATTATTGATAAATTAATCTATGAAATGTTTAAATTTTATAATAAAATTAATATATATTGTGATGACATTGATGTGATATAAATGTAGAGAAATTAAATATTTAATTAATATAACAGATTATAATCTCTAATGATAAACACTTAAAAATAAATAATTATTTTGATTACTATTTTACCATGTTAAAAACGTAATTATCAATTTACAAAATTTATAAATTAATGTAACTTTTACTTACAATTTGAAGGATCGATTTTCTTATTTACTCAAAAAAAATTATATAAATTTTATTTTGGAATTTAAAGTTGTAAGACTATATCAATAAAATCACTTATATTAATTAGAGTGTATGATGTACAAGTTGACACTAAAGTTGGCCAATTTTTAAATTTGATTTTGATCTTGAACCCAATAAAACTCAATTAGCTACTTCAATAATGATAGGTTTATACAAGACAAAATCATGTTGGTCTCAGAACTCTAATAGTAATATCTAATCATGCAATTAATTTATAAATAATTTGCAATTATCTTAAAAAATTGTCATGTGCCTAAATTGAACCACTTCCTTCCATTTGTGTCAATATTTAACACAACAAAAGTTATAAATATAAAAGTTCTGTACATCAATCAAATTATTAAAGACAATAAAGATACGAGCTTTGCCAAATTTAATAAAAAATAATCATATTATCACCAAAGAATCCTTAAAAAATAAATCAATGCATATGATATAATTATTTTGTCATATCATACACTATAAGTTATAAATGTTGTCATATCATACACTATAAGTTATAAGTTCACACGTTACTTCAAATAATATAAAAAAATATAATAAATATGTGATAAAACAATTATGATATGATTATATTTCGATCATAAAATATATCCCCTAGGTTTAGTCTAGTCAAACAATTTCATAGTAGTATATGATATTTTCCTTCAACAACAAAATAATAATAATAATAATAATAATAATAATAATAATAATAATAATAATATAGTGGGTTTCATAAGGTGATAGTTTTGTTTTTCTTGTGCTGAGAATAGTGTTTCATGCAATTTCTACTCAAATGACCATAGCAGCAGCCACAAGATACAACAATTAATATGCAATTCTTCATAGGAAACCTTGTGCTGTACTTGTACCAATGCAATACACATCCAAATACTCCTTGCTAACCACCGAAAAAGTTAGGTCTAAAGATTCATACAATTCAACCTCTCTTCACCTTCAAGATAATATGCTTCTCATTAGATTAGCTTAGTGTTGGCATGAGTGAAGATAAATTTGATGAGTGAGACTGCACCCTTTATTAAGATTGGTTAAACTATTTTTCAATTAATAATTTTTCTTAAAACTAAGTGTAGATAAATACAAGAAACTTTAGAGGAAGAGTCTATTATTCTTAGTTGCATTGAAAATATTTGTCTCGTACATTTGATGAATGTGTTTACACTTGATGTCATTGTACCTGGACTTGGACACCATGCATATCATCATACATACTTAAACAAAAGGCATGCTATTTGGGTTAAGGAAGGAAATTTCTTTCATACTAGACCGCCTCAAATAGTCCTCTATATTTATTTATCAGCAATGGTTTCAGTCATCAAGTTAGTCACTCTGCATCCCTCTAATTCAAAGTAACAATTTTGGAACCGCCGACAGAGAAGGCAGCCACAACAACAAAAAAACAAAGCTTAAAACAATCACTTTCTTCAGTCGCTTGTATTTATAGCAAACAACTTTCAAGGATTTTGCACAATAACACATTCTTCCAATTCGGCCAATTTATAACCAAAACATTTACAAAGAGATAAAGTCTACAATAGATAAATTCTCAACTTTAAGTGCATTGAAATACATAAACCACTATATTCTTTAATATAAATAAAATAGATACAACCCCAATAGAAGACAAAGAGTATTCTACAATCATAGTCCAACAAGAGTCTTATACAATCATAGTCCAAAATTGAAGTCTGAATTTTAATACACGAACAACAAATTAGTAGCATTATAAAAGCTTTTGACATGACCAATAAACAATTAATGATCACTTTTAATTCACCTTATGAATCTCATAAGCAAATCAAACAAATCTCAAAAAACACATTAATTGTGTATCAAATTACTTAGCCCAATTAACTTCATTTCAACATTTAGGAACTTGAGTATGTCAAATTTTGTTAGATCCTCGAATATAAGAGAATTTGTAAGGATTGAAGTTAAGAAGTTAGTTAGGGGTTAGATTAATTGTTAAGTTTGTTAAATTTTCGGTTTTAGTTGTTGTTAATCTTATGGTTTATAAATTGGACTAAACTCCCTTTGGGAGAAGGGATGAATTCATTTTATGAAAGGTGTAAACTAGAGAATGCTCTATTGAGAGGAGAGTGCTCCCTTGGGGGTAGCCTTCTTGAGTACAAGTTTATCTTATTCATTGTAAACCTTTTGTAATTTTCTCTTTCAATCTCAATATATCAATAAGAAAAGAATTATTTTTACAAAAAAAAAATCATAACAACTTCCATCTTTATTACATGTATTAATGCATTTAACATGATAAACAAAGAAATATGAATCAAAATTAAATCTAGTGGTTCAAACAAGAACAAAATTTGATACAAGACCAATGACACAAGTTTTATCGGTAACGTGGTAGAAATTTAAAGGGTGTGGAGCCTTGGGTGTGGTGATTTATTCATACTTCCTGCAATGCATCACTCTTCTTCAAAGTAATGTTTTAGTACCTGTGGCGGAGAAGGCAGATTTGCCACACATTGAAACTGTTGCAGACAAAGATTTCTAAGTCACTCAATCTGCCACAATAAGAATTACACTGTCACAAAAAGACAGGTTAACACACTAACCTTGGGCTGATTGTATTTATCACGAACAGCTTTGAAGGATGCAGCCCTTCTTGACAAAAACAAGTCATGTAAAATGAGAACGCATTCTTCCAACTCAGCAGATTTGTAACCCAAGCGTTCACACATGGATGAAGTCTGCAGTAGATTCTCAATATTAATCACCTTGAAATATTATTCTTTTAGAGAATCTAAAATTAAAGTTGATAACATCAAATACTTACCCAAGGATGTACCCCGGGCCAGATAATAAATCTAGAAAGAAATATAATTGATGCAGTCACAACAGAAGGCAAGAACTTGATACACTCATTGTCCAACAAGCTTAACTCAGCAAGATAGTTGCACAGTGATTCAAACTGCAAGTTGGAAGTCTGCATTATAAAAAAACAATTAGTAAATATAATCAAAGCATTTATCATCAGCAACTAACAAAACAACATAAAAAAGCAGTTCAGCTCACCTTTTTGTTCTCATAAGCAATCCCAACACAACTCCTGAAACATAGCAATTGCACATAAACATAATCAGTTTAATTACCGTCATTTCATCAAGGCTTTAGATATTCAACTTTACAACAACAACAACAAGAAAAATCCTTAATTTAGAGATGTGTTGACATTAAGGCTGCCTATTTGAAAATTTAGGGACTCGAATTAACAGCAAAAAAATATGTATGAGAAACTAAACAACACATAACAAAATGAAATCTATGATGAGAATAAATACATAAATGATAACAAGTAATACACAACAGATATAAAAATTCCCTCAACTTGCAAGAAACCCTGAGGAGCAACAATAAATATATATATGGCAGCAAATTAATCAAAATAAAAGAACATAAACAATACCGATATTTTCACATAGAAAACCTCTTGCAAGGGTAAAAATCACAGATTGTCCAGACTAAAAGAATAGCTTCACTATAATCAAATAAGGGTCCAATAGAGTCTCAAAATGATGTACACTTACAACCAGCCAAAATAACAAAGCACTAAATCTTACAAATGAAAAACAAGAACAAGAAAAACACTAAAAAATCTGCTGCTGTTCGAGCACGATTCCTCTCTCTCCAAAAATCCTTTTTCTGAGACTGATTTGACAAACTCGAGAATATGATTTACTCTCCTCTTTTCTATTTTGGTAGTTGTCTTTTTTTTTCCAAATAGTATTTCTCTTACAACCCTAATTAGACCACTCTCCACTTAAAGAAGTGAGACATATGAGCTACAATATTTGGGTTTTTCTCCACATAGGAAGGGAGTCCAATACCCAACAATCTACTGCTTCAAACAAGACCGGATACAAGAATAGGATAATTACATCTTCAAGGTAATAGGTGTTATCAGTAATCTGGCAGAATTTACTTCCTTGGGTTGGGTGGGGTGATTTCTTCACACTTTATGAATATTAAAAAGTAATTGAATTGTTATGTTTAAGCAATTTAACATAGCAACATTTATTAATAAATAGATAAACAAATAGTTGTTGAGGTCTTACGATGCAATGAGCATGGAAGAAACACCAACCTATGGCCACATAACGAAACTGAAATTAAGTTAAATAAAATATTTAATAAAGTATTTCAACCCTTTATTGTATTTTTAATATATTTTTGTGTTGTGTACGATACTTTCTCGTGTTTCTGTTAAAAAAAAGTATTTCATTGTGTTGTACTTGTACCAATGCAATGCACAACCAAACACTTCTTGCTAACCACCGAAAGACTTAGATCTAAAAATTCATACAAATCAACCTCTCTTCACCTTCAGGATAATATGTTTCTCATTAGATTAGCTTAGTGTTGGCATGAGTGAAGAGAAATTTGATGAATGAGATTGCACCCTTTATTAAGATTGGTTAAACCATTTTTCAATTATTAATTTTTCTTTAAGTGTAGATAAATACAAGTGTTTAATCTTTGAAGAGTCTATTATTCTTAGTTCATCATTGCAAATGTTGAAAATATGTGTCTCTTACATTTGATGTATTTGTTTACACTTGATTTCATTGTACCTGGACTTGGACACCATGCATATCATCCTACACATTTAAACATAAGGCATACTATTTGGGTTGAAAAAATGCAATTTCCTTTGTACTAGCCCACCTCAAAAAGTCTTCTATATTTATTTATCAGCAATGGTTTCAGTTATCAAGTTATTCACTCTGCATACCTCTACTTCAAAGTAACAATTTGGTACCGCTGGCGGGGAAGGCAGGTTTTTGTCACATATTTGAACCGTTTCAGACAAATATTTTAAGTCACTCAATCTGCCACAATAACAAAAAAGAAAGGTTAAAACAATCACCTTCTGTCGCTGGTATTTATCGCAAACAGCTTTCAACAATTCTGGCCTTCTTGACAAATACAAATCATGTAAAATGAGAAGACATTCTTTTATAACCAAAACATTCACAAAGAGATAAAATCTACAATAGATAGATATTCAACTTTAAGTGTATTGAAATACAGAAACCACCATATTCTTTTATAGAAATAAAATATATGCAGCCCCAATAGAAGTAGCAAGAGCCTTATACAATCATAGTCCAAATTTGAAGTCTGAATTTTAATATACGAACAACAAATTAGTAAGCATTAGAAAAGCTTTTGACATGACCAATAAACAATTAATGATCACTTTTAACTCACCTTATGAATCCCATAAGCAAACCAGACAAACCTCCAGAAATACATTAATTGTGCATCAAATTAATTAGCCTAATTAACTTCATTTCAGCATTTAGGGACTTGAGTATGTCAAATTCTGTTAGGTCCTAGAATATAGGAGAATTTGTAAGGATTGAAGTTAAGAAGTTAGTTAGGGGTTGGTTTAATTGTTAAGTTTGTTAGATTTTCTGTTTTAGCTGTAGTTGATCTTATGGTTTATAAATAGGACTAACCACCATTTAGGAGAAGGGGTGAATTCATTTTATGAAAGTTGTAAACTAGAGAATTAGTGAGAGGAGAGTGGTCCCTTGAGGTAGCCTTGAGTGCAGCAAAGTTATCTTATTCATTGTAAACCTTTTGTAATATTCTCTTTCAATCTCAATATACCAATAACAAACCATTCATTTGTTGCAAACTGTATTCATTTGAATCTGTTTTTACACCATTCCTCTAAGAACTATTTCTTACTAAAAGAAAGGATCCTAACAGCTTCCATCTTTACTACATGTATCAATGCAATTAACATGATAAACAAAGAGACATGGATCAAAATTAAATCTAGTAGTTCAAACAATAACAGAATTTGATACAAGACCAATGACAGAAGTGTTAACAGTAAGGTGGCAGAAATTTACAGCCTTGGGTGTGGTGTTTTATTCATACTTCCTGCAAATTTAAAAGTATTGAAACTGTGATGAGAAAGCAAACTTACACAAGAGTTATAAAAATCAAAAAACGTTTTTTTTTGAGGTCATAAAAAACGTTTTTTTATGCAATGCAATAAACATGGAGGAAACATCAAGCAACTGAAGGTATCAGATTCCTCTCATGTTCGAAGTAGCATCTCTCTAGTGGCGGTATCAGATTCATAAAAAATGTGTCAAAAATTAATCTAAGATACATATTATGTTACTATTTTTATACATTATGCTATTGTTCATATTTTTCTCATTCATTGTGTGACTTTGTGAATCAACTTTAAATGTGATCAGTTGCTTATTGTTTGTTGGGTCAAAATTGGTTGTTTATTTTTATGACGCAACTTTTTCAAGCCTTAAATAATATTTGTCCAAAAAAAGGATAAATAATAATCCTAAAACATAATTTCCATGACTCTTAGGGGTTCAAGATCAAGTTTTACAATAATGCTGATTGAACAAACACTATACAACTACCATCGATGTTCTCAAAATGGATCCTCTCACTTCCCCATCTCTCTCATAAAAAAAAATTGAGGTGAAATGGAAGAGTATGGCAAAAAATTAAGAGACAATGAAGAGAACAGGAATAATTAAAAGAGATAAAAAAGATGTGGAGCCTGAGAATGTAAAGGGTACAAATAAAGATAAAGATAGGTGATTCAATTCTAGAGAAAAAGTCTTGCATTCTTCGTTGCAAAAATAATAACCATGTGGTATCATATATTTCTCTTATATTGTTTACACTTGAGGCAATTATACTTCTACCGTAAAAATCAAACTTTTAAAACTAAAAAATAAAAAATAAAAAATAAACTAAAACTCTCACTAATCACTGTGTACACCCTATTCTGCAAGTGACCAATCATATGAATTAGTTTATCATGGACAAGATCCCAGGAGCATCAATTGTATTAACAAATGACAACTTTAACAAAAGGGACTTGGCAATTAGTACCAAAACCAGATTCTCATCGTAAGTTAACAGCTAGTCAGCATCAGTAATTGGATTATCATTTATACCAAGATCAAGCAGCAAGCGGCCACCAAATAATACCTACTTGAGCTAATTAAGTTGATTGCCAAACGCCACATAACCCCCAAAATTTGAAATTATCATCACCTAGTGTGTGTGCAGCATAGCATTACCAAGAAAGGCATGCCTCTTGTATAGAAGACACTAACTTCCTTCATATTTGTCAGCCATGAACTTAATCCACCAAGTAATTTACCCTGTGTCACTCTTCTTTGAAGTAACGTTTTAGTACCTCTGGCGGAGAAGGCAGATTTGCCACACATTTAAACTGTTTCAGACAAAGATTTCCAAGTCACTCAATCTGCCACAATAAGAATTACACTGTCACAAAAAGACAAGTTAACACACTAACCTTGGGCTGTTTGTATTTATCACGAACAGCTTTGAAGGATGCAGCCCTTCTTGACAAATACAAGTCATGTAAAATGAGAACGCATTCTTCCAACTCAGCCGACTTGTAACCCAAGCATTCACACATGGACGAAGTCTGCAACAGATTCTCAACATTAATCACCTTGAAATATTATTCTTTTGGAGAATCTAAAATTACAGTTGATAACATCAAATATTTACCCAAGGATGTACTCTGGGCCAGATAATAAATCTGGAAAGAAATATAACTGATGCAGCCACAACAGAAGGCAAGAATTTGATACATTCATAGTCCAACAAGCTTAACTCAGCAAGATAGTTGCACAGTGATTCAAACTGCAAGTTGGAAGTCTGCATTATAAAAAAAAAAAAAAAACAATTAGTAAATATAATCAAAGCATTTAACATCAGCAACTAGCAACATAAAAAAGCAGTTCAGCTCACCTTTTTGTTCTCAGAAGCAATCCCAACACAACTCCTGAAACATAGCAATTGCACATAAACATAATCAGTTTAATTAACTTCATTTCATCAAGGCTTTAGATATTCAACTTTACAACACCAAGAAGAAGAAAAATCCTTACTTTAGAAATGTGTTTACATTAGGGCTGCCCATTTCAAAATTTAGTGACTTGAGTATATCAGCTTCCATCTTTAAAACCTACAGTAACAGCAAAAAAAAAATAAGTATGAGAAACAAAACAACACAAAACAAATGAAATCTACCACTTCAAACAAGACCAGAGACAAGAATAGGATAATTACATCTTCAAGGTCATAGATGTTATCAGTAATCTGGCAGAAATCTACTGCCTTGGGTGGGGTGATTTCTTCATACTTTCTGCATATTAAAAAGTAATTGAATTGTTATGTTTAAGCAATGTAACATAGCAACATTTATCAATAAATAGATAAACAAACAGTTGTTGAGGTCTTACGATGCAATGAGCATGGAAGAAACACCAAGCAATTGAAGGTTGGATCTTTTGACAGGGTGAATAGATAAAAACTTATCAATGTAGGAAACAGCTAGATGAAGGGTATCAGGGAGAAGCTTGTACTCATCTGCAACCTCAACTAACCAATCAACCAATGTCCCCCTCATGTTTGACGTAATGTCTCTCTGAACATTCTGAATGTAACCAACCATCGGTCTTCTCTTTTTCTGCATCTGAAAAACAAGCAAGACAAAATTAAACACCCAGAAATTTTCAATTAAATAACACAATTATTAGAGCAAAAAGAATAGAAAATTAACATAAGTAACAAGAAAAAGAGGAATTACCTCCATTGCATGAAGATAGTCATTGATGTCGGATACATAAGGCTCGATATCTGGCAATTGAAGGGCTGTTGTATCTAATCTCTTGAGATTGGAATTCTTACGACATTGAACTTTCTGTGCAGGGTTATTTTGGGGAATAATGAAATCGGAGAGTTCACCCAAAACAACTCTATGCCTTTTGGGAACAATAACGAGTGGCTGTTGTGAGTTTGATCTCTTCTTTGAGGCACGAGTCTCCATCTCCGAGTGTAAGTAGTGCAGTGTTGCTCTGAAAATAGAGAAAGAGAAGTAAATTAGGGTTTGGAGAATGAGTGAGTTGAGCAATGAAACGAGGGTTCTTTATACAATAGAATTGTTTGAAGAAAATGGGAAACTGAAGATGGAAAATAGGTATGTTTCCCATGGCGCGCTAAAAAATTCAGCTTCGAAAATAACTAGCGCAGTTTGAGTTCGGTAAATTAAAAATAAATTAAAAATTATAAAAAACTAATATTTTCATGTGGCGGTCTATAGCGCGATGCTATTGCGCCATTACGTTGGCTCCCTCCAAAAATATTTAATTATTCTTCATCAAAAATCTTTTTAAAATATATTTTTGTGGTAATTTTTTTGACGGAATGTTGTGAAACTTTTTAAACCATTGTGCTATTTTACATTGATATGCGTGGATATTAATTGGGATATATCGTCCAACAAGAAAAAGTTTTGATAAAATTACGATTAAACAACTATTTTAATCACCGTATATGTGAATTTGTGTGAAGTGTGTTTTTAATTAATTGATTTAATTTTTAAAATATTTTTTTATTATTCTTTAGTTTATAAAATTATTAATAAAAAAATTTATTAAAAATATATTTATAATTATAATACATTCAAAAATTATACCATAACCTCACATATTTTTTAAGAGTAAAATAGTAGTTTATTCAAAAATTACATTTGAATTTTTTATTTAGGTCTTTTTTTTGTAAAAAAGAAAAGATAGTTTATCTTTTAAGAGTATGGTAA
>JBBPBT010000685.1:13261483-13274582 GCA_037974875.1 Cicer bijugum
ATATTTTGTTTACCCGCCTTGTACCAAAAAGACATTTATTTAAATCAACACAGACCAAAAAAAAAAAAAGAAAAAAAATTTAATTTTTGCCTCCATCGTGGTATTTGAGAGTTGGTGGATGGCGGAAAAGGAAAAGAGCGCCACCCCGCCATATGAAATCACAAAATTTAACTTTCCAATTAAAAAAAAAAATGGAAAATCACAAACAAAACATCAAATTTAAAATCATTTTCACTTTGGCTCCAATAAATAATTCAAAATCGCCAAAACACAACAATAATAGGAAATCAAAGATCGTGAGATTTCATATAAATGCTCTTCTATTTCCGTCTATTTGCAAATTGCCAATTTCAACTCACAAGAAGAAAAAGATGGTGGAGACTCGCGCCTCAAAGAGAAAAACTAATTCAACCCAAAATCAAAATCAACCTCACAAGAAGAAACGTGTCGTGTTGGGTGAAATTCCCAATTCAACCAATGCCATTGTTCCTCAAACTCAAACACACGATTCAAAAAACTTCAAAAACCAAAAACACAAGAAATCAAACACACATGACAATGTCGATGGCCCAGTTGTTTCCGAAGTTTACAAGCATCTTCGCAAAACAGAGGTAACATATTTGTTCTTTTGGGTTTTGTCACACTGTTGAAAAATCGTGTCTTTTTTATGATGGAGATTGTGTTTGTTTCTTTTAGATGGAGAAAAAGAGAAGACCAATGAAGGATTACATGGAGATTGTTCAGAGAGACATTACATCAAACATGAGAGGGATATTGGTGGATTGGTTAGTTGAAGTTGCTGAAGAATACAAGCTTCTTTCAGATACCCTTCATCTCGCTGTTTCATACATTGATAGGTTTTTATCTCTTAACCCTATCAGCAGAATCAAGCTTCAATTGTTGGGTGTTTCTGCCATGCTCATTGCATCGTAAGGATCCGTAAACCGTTTTGAGTTTTGAAAATTCCTTTTCTCTTTGAGTTTGAGATTCGTGGTTGATTTCTTGTTCTTTTTATTTAAATATATAGGAAGTATGAAGAAATCAGTCCTCCCCATGTGGAAGAGTTCTGCTTCATTACTGATAATACATATGACAAGGAAGAGGTATATTTATATACTATTCTGATACTTTGTTTGCTGTGAAATTGTGTTAAATCTATGTTTAGTTCCACTTTTGGAGGAGTTAAAATTGATTCTAGGTGTGCAGAATTGTTTTTGAAACGTTATATTATAGTACTTGTTTGATTTTGTCGTGGAATTGACAAAATCACAACAATCTATTGTCATTTTATCAGTACCACAATTCTTGATTCAATAAAATGTTCCCTTTTAGGATTGATTCAAACTTGTAGCTAGATTTTGGAGCTTTCTTACCACAATTAATGCTTAGCTTTAAATATATTATTTAACTCACTTTTACATGAATATATTTGGACACAGAACACTTTATATTCTACTCAATTTAGATTACAAAATCAATTAATTAAAAATCAAATTTTGTCATCCCAAAAACAAACACACGCATTTCCATTAAAAGCTTAAAACTTGATCTGCAACTGTGTCCATGCTCCCTCACCTTATTTATTTTGTTTATCGGTGTCACTTGTCAATGCAGGTTTTAAAGATGGAAACTGACATACTCAAGGCCCTAGATTTTGAAATGGGCAACCCAACTGTTAAGACTTTTCTAAGGCAAGACTGCCAAACCTGTTTGCCATTATATTGTTGCAAATAGCAATTATTTTAAATTTATCAAAATTGAAAGGATAATAGACTAATTATGTGTAGCTACTGTGATGCAGGCGGTTTCATGGAATTGCCTGTGAGAAAAAAAATGTGAGTTTGATTTCTCATTATCTATGGTTTGGAAATTGGACATTTCAAAAGCGTTGTTAAGTGTTCTGATTGTTGTGTATTTATTTTTTGGCCAGGCTTCAAGTTTGCAGTTTGAGTTCTTGACTTACTATCTTGCTGAGCTTAGTTTATTGGATTATCATTGTTTGAGATTTTTGCCTTCTTTGATGGCTGCGTCTGTTATATTTCTCGCTAGATTCATTGTTTGGCCTAAAACTTGCACTTGGGTAAGTATTTGACTGAATGGTTAATAATATACCTTATATATAAAATTAGAAGTATTAATATTACCGAATTAACATATATGATTCAATTCATTTCAATGTATTTATGAACTTTTTTGTTGCCTGCGGCAGACATCAGCCCTGCAAGAATACACTGCGTATAAACCTATAGAGCTGAAAGAATGTGTTCTCTTCTTACATGATTTATATATGGCTAGAAGGGGAGAGTCATTTGAAGCCACTAGAGAGAAATACAATCAGAATAAGGTGATTATTTTTAATCACATTCCTTAAACTTTATTATGTCAAGTTTAATGACATGGTTTTGTTATATTGTAACAGTTTAAATATGTAGCAAATTTTCCTTCGCCTCCTCATTTACCAAGTCATCTGTTCAAAGCAGAGTGAGGTAGTTAGATTACACTTACTATTTTTTTGAAGTGGTTCAATGATTTGTTGGAGCTTATTATATTTTGCACAAGAAGCTTGCTACATGGTCAAGGGGCTGGTATATGACTTTACCAAGAAGCTTTCAATTTTGTGGAAACTATAAGTTAAATGGTAGTTAACTTAATTGGCTATTAAGTTGTGGTCAAGGCATCTATTCTTTTTTTGGCCTAGTTAGGTATTGAAATTGTAGTAGTCTTTCTTCAAGTTGCAGTTTAACTTGTAAGCTTTTACTTTAGAAATAACTAGGATGGTCTGTCCTTGTGCCGAACTTATATGTCATTACATTAGTGTATTTCATCAATCAGTGTACAATTTGACTTTTTCATTGATTCTTATAAAAAAAATTTGACTCATGAATCTTATCAATTTAAACACTCAAATATCTCTTTCAGGGTCTGTTTGGTGATATGATAGTATAGCATAGCATATAGATATATATCATAAGATACAAGAATATAACAAGATATAAATATGATAGGTGATAAGTTATTTTTTTTTTACTTTCCATCGTATGATTGAGGATTAATATAACTAAGTTGCATTTAATATTTATAATACCTGTGATAGAAGAAAGACTAGATATAAATCATATCAAAAGACTAATTGTGAACAAATTATTTATAAATAATAAACTTGCTGTCACACTCACAAACTATTCATCTAATGTACGTTAAAGTTGATTAGTGTAATCCATGTTTACTAAATAATACAAAAGAAAAATAAGTTTTATTCCTGATATTATCAGGAAAAAGGAAAAAAAATGTAATTTACCCAAAACATAAGTCAGATTCATCAAACTATAGCAAGTAGCTACTATATTCAGCCAATTCAATTGTACTGCATACATACAATTCATAATCATCCATATTAACAAATCTAAACTCTTTTATTTCAGCTGCTATCTGAGAAAATGCAAATGCATTTTCAAGTTTTGTCTATTTCTCCATTAAGCAATTTATGATTTTATAAATACATGCACATAGGGACCATATATCATGTTTGAAGTTGATCATGATTAGTTAATCACGGGGTATATTGAGAAAAAAACTGTTCTAGTAGTTGTCCTTCTCTTGTATCTGCAACTGACAATGCCCCACTCTCTGCAAATAGTTCAAACATGAATGTACAACATTCATTACAAAATAATGGCTCATTAATTTCATGACAATCTTATCATTTACCAATATACACAACTGTTATAAAAACAAAGTAAAATTTCAGCAATTATATTTTCAACTGATGTGCATTACCAAGTCAAATTCTAACACTATTTTTACATATACCAGGATTAAATTGAAGCAAGTACCTAAATGATGGAGGTGTTCCCAAGAGGATGAATTAATGCCCATAACATGTCCGAACTGAGGACTTACTGTATTATTTATGTCAGCTTCTGCAAGATCTCTCGAACATAGTTGGCAATTGCGATCCACTAATGTAGAGTGCAAATGAGTCGACGCTGGTGTTACCATATCAGCAATAGTACCTAGTGTTTGTTGATCACTGAGTGCAGAAAAAAGAGCGATAAACAATTTAATGCAAGTTTAGTAGGGACTTACAAGTGAATCAATGCAAAAAAAAAAAGTACTACCTGAGAGGAGAAGGGTCATAAACATTTGCAAAGTTTAGAATTTGATTATTGGTATCTCCCTGTGGAAACCAGGCTAATGCATTCTCTATAGTTCCAGCAACAAACCCTTCTACAGTTTTTGTAAGATGTACCTAATCATAATAATTAATTTATAGTTGCAAGTTGCAACCAGTAATTAGCTGCAATAAACATATATTATGTGTATACTTCTAAATTTTGATATTGAAGGGTACTTTTCATCTAAGCATCTAATTTTTGTTAGCTAGATACTTCAGTTAGTAGATTCGGTTAGGAATTTGAGTTTATAATTAATCTGATATCATACGAAACAACAAAATATTAAATATGAATATATCTTTAATTATGTGTTTGAGATATCTGAGTGAAAACTATGACAAATTCCTTGTTGGCTAGATTTCTGCATAACAAATTTGAATGAGAGTAGGGTATGTTAGATAAGGCTGCTTAGTATTTGCATACCAGTGGAGATGCATGAGAAATATGTTCTTCCTCCAAAATGCACTGTTCAAAAAAACATTATAAGTTTTTTTCAATCTTAAAAACAATGTATAAATTCACAATTATAATTAACTCCTTAAATTTTGAAGCACTATATAAAAATAACACCAGTAGTGAATTTATTATCTAGCTAGCTACTATAAAACTTACTTTTCGCAGTTGCACTTGTTTTAGAGTTTTTTGAAGGATCTGTTCACGAAATTCAGCCTCGCACAATGTGGTGATCTCAGAAGGATCGCCTTCAAATATCCTAAAAATGTTAGCATGAAACAGTGATGAACATGCTAGCCCTATTCATTATGAAATTAATTTCCATAATCTGATTTTGGTTTTTAATGATAAGTGATAAGATAAGTAGTAATCAATGATAAAGGAAATGGAACCTTAGTCGATTCTCCATCTCTTTCAATTGAGATTTGCAAATAAAAATTTCTCTTTGAATCTCCTGAATTTCACATACAATTAATAGCATCCAACACATTTATAATATCATTTGAAGTTGGAAATACAACAGCTAGATAATAACAAATACTTATTAACAAATTACCTTGAGTTGAGAATTTGTAATCAGTGGACTGTATGTAACCCTGTAGGATTAAAAAAATGGCAAAATGGCTAGTCAATGTTAGGAATCCAAACATTAATAGTAGACTTCGATTTAAATCCTATGGTAACTATTAATCAAACTAGAAAAGTGTTATGGAAAATACCTAGGAGCTTGGGAAAATTGTTCGGTTTCAACTTTCAACTTACTAAGAACCTTTCGAATGTGCTACAAAGACGATCAAAATTTGTAATTTCAAAATAATATTATTAGCAACATTTTGTAAGTTTATATTTAGTTTAAATTAAATCTTTATATGATGATATGATACACAACTAAATTACTTACCTCTTGATTGTGCATCCTTCCACGTTCAGTATCGGGAATATTTATATATCGTTCTATAATTTCTTCAATGCTTCAAACCGTATATTAAAAAGAGAAATAAAATTAATTATAATAATTTTTAAATCAAACAAGATAAAATAAAAAAAGAATTATTTGAAAAGAATATATATATATATATATATATATATATAGAGAGAGAGAGAGAGAGAGAGAGAGAGAGTTAGGTTTTAAATAAAGGTCAACAACCACGATATAGTGACAAAGATAATAATTTTTTACTTTGTTAAAACAACAACATAATTGTGGTTGAGGCTGCATCAATCACATTTAACTTCAATATCATAAATTTTTGTGTGCTCTCTAACACGCAATTCTCTATAAAATTAAAGTTTTAAAGTTAATCACACGACTGTAAGTGTTATTTAAAACCTTATATACAAATGCAAACCTTCTATTGCCGGAGAAAAGAGTGGCTCTCCCAGAAGGAGAAAACATGATGAGAGCAACATCAACATCACAAAGAACAGAAAGTTCATAAGCTTTCTTGATTAACCCATTCCTCCTCTTTGAGAAAGTGACTTGCCTATTTGTTGTGTTCTCAATCTTTTTGATTTGAAGCTTCACTCTCCCCATCTTTTCATTCACTTCACGAGGCTGAAAAGTTAGATATATATGAAAAAAAGCAAGCAAAAGTAAACAAACAAAGCACCTCTTAAAAATGACTCAATATTATAAGTTTGGTTAATTAAAGCACACGTTACCATGAGTGAAATGAATTTGGAAACATAGGTGGCGAGAATAGAAGAAAACAAGGAAAATGAGGAAGAAATTTAGGTGATTGATTTTTGTTTGTTTTAGGAGGCATTTATAGAAGGTGACGTGATGAAGAACTGAGAAAGAAAGAAAGAGATGGCGGTTTATGTAATGCAGATAATAATAACTTGAAGAATTCAAGAGCATGTTTATGCACACAAGTCGTGTGTTGGGTCTCTTATGGAGTAATATTTTTCAATTCGTGCATAAATTCCTCGTATTGCATGTTTAATTTTTAAGAATGTGATGATTTATGTTTTGAATTGAGCATGCACTGAATCTAGATAAAAACCGTGGGGGTTTGTCCCTATAAAACAGGGGAATCTGTATATGTTCAGAAGAAGTACAATATCAACACGTTGTCAAGATATTCACGTCCAATGAACAGAACCTAATCTTCGATGCATTAAAATTAATTTAAGGAATTGATCTCTAGCATGAGATTAAGGATCCCCTTAACAACCTCACTGTAACATAAGTTGTACTAACCAAAATAAATTAATTTAATGGTGAGGCTAACAAGTATTATTAAGATACTTTTGAGAGATAAAAAAGTAGAAACTTTGGATTCAATATAATAAAATTTAAACTTTTAAAAACTTTAATATACAACTTTTAATATATTTTTAAAGAAATATTTCTATTTTTACATTTTTAACAAGTAATTTTAGAGTACTTGATATCATGTAAAAGAGAACCTTAATTAATTGTCAATTCAACTGAGATATTATTTAAGGTAGGAGTATCTATTATCCCTTACCACCAATTTATATGAAACATACCACATTACACTTTTTAAAACCTTTGATTACCGAGAAATAGCCCTAATCTAAAATTCCAAATAAATAAAATTTGATAAAAAAAAATATTTTAATTTAATTTATTTTTAATTAAAGTTCATTAATAATTTAAACACAATCAATTAATTAATATCACTACGCTACGTCATAACATATACTAATTTTAATTTTGAGCACAGCACAATACAAGGGGATGGGGGAGAGAAAGTGCGCTGAACAGTTTGAGTATCTATTTTTGCATCACTAGATGTCACCTAAATAATTACATTATTTGTTTGTTTTAAACATTGTCATGGATTAACTAATATTTATCGATAATGGATTGAGAATAGGTTGAGTCGAGTTAAACTATTTTGTTAAGCTTGAGTTTGGACTTATTAAAAAATTCAAGATTTAAGTTTGTAGCATATGGTTAAGTCTGAATATGACTTAGGGATGACAATGGATAGGGTTTGAGTAGAGTATTATAGTATTTGTCCGTACGTAGAGTACTATAGTACCCGTACCCATACCCGTGTCATACTCTTTAGGGTATCAACTTTAATATCCGTACTCTTACTTTGAGTACCTAATGCCCGTACCCATACTCATTACCCACACTTTAACTATAGATCGATAAATAAATATTATTTTGTGATTAAATTTAAAAATTATCAAAATATCATAAATCCAATCATAAAGTATTATAAACCAAAATATTTTCTAACTCAAAACATTTTAAATGAATACTCGTTACAATACACATTCAAATATCCATAATAATATTTTATAAAGTTGTAATTCTTACGACAATATTATTTGAGATCAGTAAAAACAATTTATAAGAAATTGCAAATATAATTATAAAGAGACAATTAATAAGATATAACTCTTAATTATAAAATCACAATTATTTAACTATTCATCATAATCAAATTCTTAAAAAATTTGCAAACGTTTATCTTTTGATTTGATTATAAATATTGTAATGGTTTAATGATATTAATAGATATTAAAACATAAAAGAAAACCATTAATTAAACTAAACATTAATATAATAAATAAATAAATAATATATTTATATAAATGCGGGTGCGGGGCGAGGTGGGTACTATAATACCTGTACCCTCACCCGCTTAATTTTGCGGGTAATTGTTGTCCCCATGCCCATACCCATTATGCAGGTTTTTGAATAAATAATCAAATATATCTTTAAATAAACTAACGAGTTAATATGTTAATGAAATTAAATTATATTTTGACATTTAACATTACATTTTGAAAGATAGAACTTTATATATATTCTACTTAAATTATACTTTATAATAATACATTTAAATATGTCAAAAACTAAATAAAGTTAATATACGTAAATTATTAAAAGTTGAATATATATAATAAAAAGATAAAAAAAATTAATATTATAATTATAGTAGTAAAAAAATATTATTTATATTTATTGTGTGGTTTGTATGATATTTTTAACTAAATATGTTTATTTTGAAGCTTTGATCTTATCTTTTAAAAAAAAGTATGGTCTTGAGCTTAACATAGACTAAACTGTAAGCCAATGTCAGTGATCTATTTTCATCGCTAATTTATAATAATATATTTCTTTTAACTTTAATTTAAAAAATAATATAAAAGAGTAACTTATTATATTTGGTGGAGGTATTTACAAATAAATGGAATTCAATGTATATTACAAAAATTAAGTCTCTTTAATATCATCAAGTGGGGAACAAATGTAATTTCCCTTTCATAGGAGAAGTTTGGGACTCAATAGGGACATGCTCATGGCTGGGAACCACAAAAAGGCCAAGTATAAGAGAATCTGTAAAGATAACCGGTGAAAGTGTTTTTGGATGGCCCGCTTCATCCACTAACTTCTTTTTTTAAGTTTCTTCATCCATCTCAAATACTATTTGGTTTGATGATATGAAAGTTCTTTTTTTTTAATACACTTTTCAATTAGATAATTCAGACACGTTGTTATAGATTTTTCAGAAAGTTGAGAATAAGTTGGTAAAGTCTCACATTGATTATTAATAAGTAAAATATTAAATTTTTAAAATTTTGAAGGTAGATGTAATGTTAAAAACTCTTAAGGATGTTGAGTTAATTGATGTTTTTAGTAACAAGTAGTATGAAAGTCATAAATTGATTTGAATATTTGTATCGAGAATCTTAAATATAGGAATTTCTCAAAAAAAAACATCCTTTTTATTTTCCTCCAAAAATTTCAAAAAGATTATTTGTTTATCCTCAAATGCACTGTCAAAACCTATAATTCATTAGTATATTTTATTTAATTTTATAATGAAAATTTAAAATTTGATAATGTATTTTACTCACTTTCATAGTATTAGAAAATATGATCTGATAAAAAAGCAAAGGAAATAAGCAAACATGAAACTGAATGAATAATGGCTGCATATGAAACAAGCCGGGACCGAACCTGAAACCCCAAAATCAACTATAGCAATATCGTGTAGCACTGCAGGATTAATTGTGTAGCACTTTTTTGGGCTAGACATCCTTATTCCATAAATGGTCACTCTCACTTATTGCTCACGGATGAGTTTCAAACTGCTAATAGCAATAATATTCAGTCTCTTAAGTCCAATTAGTAATTGTATAGATATCTAATATAGAGGAATTTGAATTCTAACATGAGATCTTTTATTTCTTTACACTTAATTGTACGAGTTTAGTCACTAAATTATTGGAAAAAAAAGTAAGATAAATTTTAATTTTTTTTAAAATTATCAACTACATGTTGAAATGATTGTTAACATTAAATTTTAATAATCATCTTTATGTTTATTATTGAGATAATGACTTAAATTATATTAGTTTGATCAAAATAATGACAAACAAATATATATTTGTTATTAAATCAATATCAATAAATTTATCGTCGTATTCATAAAAATGAGATAATCACATACTATTATTTCTAAAAAACTTCATTAAATATTGTTAAAATTTCGAATAACTTTTAACTCCTAAACTACTATAGATTATTTATAACTAAATAAGTAATTGGCTGATTCTACACACAAATCAAATAGTAGTGGTTTGTATATAAGAAGAAAATTACAAACGATGCCTCCATTCAGGGACAAACACAATCGCTATCCATGATCCTACCTCTCACGAAATGCACAATTATAGACACAGTGTGAGAAATATGAGTACGAAGAGAATAGAAAGAAATGCGAATAAGATTGAGCTGGATCTCACCAGAAGATTGAAGACTGAGGAGCTTGAGGTATAGAGAGAAGAATGTGTTATGTGACAAGGTCCTTGATTTTGTGTTGGGCATAGTCTATGATTTAGAGGGGAATTATAATTTGATTAAATATAATTTATATTATCATCGTATTTTGTTTTTCTTTTTGTGGCTAAATCAGTAAATATTTTATCCAAACAAACTTTATCTTATATATGTATTTTTTTTTTCCAGAGTATATTCATAGTTTTCCATCGTCAGAAATAGTTCATTTTGAATATCGTAAATTTGGCCAACTCTATAGTAACTAAAGTTGAAAATGAGTTTGAGAATTTTGTCTGAAACTCAACTCAAATAAACTGAGAACGAATATAAATTAAAGAGGTATATAATTTAGATCATAAAATAAAATAAAATGTTAAAATTAATTTTAATTTTATAAAATTATGACATTTCAAGTTTAATCTTAAAAAAAATTATTTATTTTTAGTCTTTATTTTGATTTTATATATAATTTTTAAAGACTAAAAGTATTAAATTTTTTAAAATTAAAATAAATACTAAAAGTGGATAATTTTTTTAAACTAAAATTTGATAATTTTTTTAAAAAAAAAACCAAAAAGAAAATTTAAAATTTGATAGGAACAAAAACTTAATTAATCCTAAAATAATATAGTTTATGCTTCTTTCAATTGTTGGTTTTTTTTCTCTTTAAGGTAGACTTGTTTTAACTCAAAAACTTGAAACTTTTCCTAAACTTGAAATCACGATCTCATCTTTACAAGGTTGATTAAGGAATTCTTTGATTGGGTGGGTTTGCACTTGAGATGATAATGAAGTACAAGAATAATATCTTAATTTTTATTTTTATGTTTTATTTTTATTTTTTATTATAAATGTTGAATCATTATCAATTGCATGTCCCTTCATTCAAAATACATATATGACACCGTTTATATGGTTCTCAATTTTTCATATTATTATTTTTTTACAAAGAAATGTCACGACTTAAAGTGAATTTTTTTTTAAATATTAATTTAAAAATAAAATAAAATTAGAGAAATTAAAAACAAGATTGAACTAATATTACAAGGTGCAATAAAAAAAAATTTAAAGCAAATTCATTGGATTTCATCTATAATAAGATCATCAATATAAGGTAAAATATAATTACAAATTATGGGACTAGCAAACAAACCAATTAACTAAGTTAAAGCCTGACATACTTGATTAATTTGTCTCATAATATAACTAACCACAAAGTTATTATTTTGTTAGATGATTTTTTGTCCGCTTTTAAAAATATCATCAAATTCATTGCCATTATTAATTTTGTTATTTACTCCATCTCCTAACGCCCAAAATCAATTTCAATGACAACACTAGAAACTTTGAATTGCCAAAACCCCACAAACCTTTAAATTACAACTACATTTAATAATTAATGTTCTAAATTTAAGTATGTTTGATAAAAATATTTATTCCTTTTTATTTTTAGTTTTGGGTTTAACTAATATTATTGTCGATATACATGATTTAATTTATATATATCCTAAATATTTTTTATATTGACAAATAATTACAACCGTTCAATATTAAAAAATATTTAATTTGTATAATAACCATATTTAAATTAATAAATATACATAGTTATGATATACTGACAATATAAAATAATTTATATGCTCATGGCATTCAAATTAAATTTTAATAAAATCAATTTTACATTCAAATTCAATAAAAACTCACTGGAATATATTTGCCTAATTTATATATTTTTTTTAAAAAAATAACTATTAAATAATACATCTTTGTTAAAAAGTATAAAGTTTATTTATCTTAAGGCTTGGTTGTGAGAAGAAATAGAGAAAAGAGAAAAAGATAAGAAAGAATAGAGAAAGAGAAAAATACATGAGATATAATAGATTTGATGTTAACAAAAGAGAGAGAGAGAGAGAGAAGAAATAGAAGTGAAAGAAGTGTCTTCTTTCCCTCTCTTGTTTTGATGAATAGAAAATAAGAAGGGAGAAATATAATTATTTATAAAAAGACAAAAATATCCTTAAACTTAAAAAATTAATATATAATTTATATTATTATTTTTCATTTCTTAGCACAATTAGTTTATTTTTATCTTAATTAATTAAATAACTTAATTTATTTAATTAAAGTTAAATAAATTAATATGTGATTATTAAATATAGTTAATTTTGATAAAATTAATTTTATTTGAAATATATTTCAGCGACTCACCTCGAAGCTACTCCGCTAGAGTTTATAAACTTTAGGCTAAATATTACTTGTACTCCCTTAACTTAATTTCAGTTAACGTTTTAGTCTTTTATTTTTTTTCCTTCCGATTTGGTCATTTATTTTAATTTTAAGTGACAATTTGATCTTTTATGTTTTAAAATGTTAACAATGTTATTCTTATTTTTTGCAAAATTTCAAAAAATTAATCAAATTTTTTAAACAAAACCAATAAAATTAATTATTATCCTCAATATAATGCAATTTCATCAAATTCATAACTTAAATCTTTAAATAAACTCATATTTTCATATATAACAACATCAAATAAACAATAAGAAATATGAATTTATTTGAAGATTTGAGCTACAAATTTGATAAAGTTTATTTTATATTAAAGAATATAACTAAATTTATGAGTTTTGTTTGAAAATTTTGATGAATTTTTGTAAAAAAAAAAAGATAACGTTGTTAGCATTTTAAAACATAAAAG
>JBBPBT010000685.1:13293576-13312004 GCA_037974875.1 Cicer bijugum
AATGATTATAAAAAGGGCAGTTTCATCGCACAAATTAATATCATGTTATCAGGATCAATAATTTACAAATAGAAAAATTTCACCCAAAAAAATGACAATTAGAAAAAGTTACAACTTATTCAGGAGGTTCTGTTTTGCATTGATAAACAATTAGAATAAATTTATGTTTGGTTATATGTTTAGTTATCTAAATTGATTATCTAGTTCCACATTTAGAATTAATTTTGATATGTTAGATTGCCTTTAAAATTAATTTTTGCTTTTAGAATCAGTATTTGATTTAAAATATATTATTTAACTCACTTATAACTATAATAGGTTTTTAAAATTTAATTATTTAAAATTATTTTTTGTGGTCTTCCAACAAAACACATATAGAATGAATGACATTGACAATTATCTGTGGACACGTGATTTCTAATGTATATACCAATGAGATTTTTTATAATTTATTCGTGAACACACGAGTACTACTTCACATGAGTAGTTAATGTATACCAATGAGATTTTTTGTAATGTATTTGCGGAAGCAAAATTATGTGATATATTATATGGATGAAACAAATCCTTCTTCTTTGTGGAATCTAATGGCTTAACTATTTATTTATCATTTTATATAGAGCTTAATTGCAATATAATAAATTTTAATGATTTAGTTTAGTGGTAAAAAAATAATTATTTATCGATATATTGTGAGTTCGATCACCACTATTCAATTAGTATCACTCTTCAATGAGTCTAAGGGTTTCTCTACCTTGAAATTGAGATATCACTCTACTTTAAATTTTATTCAATAAAAAATATATTACAATATAATACTATTCTAAAATAAAATATAAGTAAAGTAAATAGTGAATTTTTCACTATTATCAATACAAAATATAATAATGCTTTAAAAATTGTGTAAATAGTAATCATTGAAGAATAATATAGTAAAAAAATAATTAAATTTATATTTAAAATTATAAATGACATTCATTATAAGGCAATTTTTTTTATAAATTTATAATAAGTGATATTTATTGTAAGATGAATGGAATAATATATTACTAAAACATATTTTTAAAATAAAGAAATAAGAAAAAATCATAACAAAATCGTTAAACAAGAAAAATTATATATTTTAATAATATTTTATTCTAAATTTAGAATATATTTAAATTTAAATATTAAATTTATAATATTTAAAAGATATTTAAGCATGTTACATTTAAGATATACGAGGTTACGTGATTATTAATAATAACTTTGTATTAGAAAAGTCATTGTTTGTGACTTGAAAGCAATGTTTTCCTGTTTGAAATGAAGTTGCTTTAGAACATGTGAAAAAGATGTATACGAAAACGATATCCTAATCGAAGCTTGCTTTTAAGGGGTCCGTTTTATAACACCTTTTCAATTTTCAAAAACGGGAATGTTAGTAAATTTCAGTTAACCCAAGAGGTCAAGAGTCCCACAAATCCGCGTCACCAGGAACATATATATCTTAGGAAAAAGGCAAAAACAAAAAACAGGTGACAACTAAAAGCATTCACATTTTTTTAAGGGAAAATTACAAAGAATATTTAGAAAGCAAATAGAGGAAAAAAAAACTTCTATTTACGATCATCCCAAATGAGAAAGAGGGGAGTAGATAATTCAAGAATATTAAAATATTTATTATGATTAAGGTTAACTAGTTTATATGTGCATCAATTAGCCTTAAGATAGACATAGTTAATCACACAATTATATTCTTTATGATCTACAAAATAGATAACTTCTTGAAGAAGATACATAAAATAAAAATTATATGCTTTTTTTATATAATCAGGTTGACCACAATTATTTCCACTTAAATAGTAGTCAAACTCAAATTATAAATTATTCTGAAATCATGAACTAGCCTCCAAAGTTCAACTAATACAGAAGCAACACCTCAAACAAGACTACAAAAGAAAACATGAATATAAACTCCTCTATGATCTCTTATAAACTCTCCACAAACAGTGATACATGTTGTGTCATGATAAAAAAAACCATTAATATTTAGCTTGAAAAAATTAGCATTAGCATGGTATCATTTAATATTAACCTCCCATTTTCGTCCATCTATTAAGGAGGAAGGATTAAAATAAAGAAGTTAATGAATGAAGGAAAATTATCTATTAAAATATTATAAAAATTTCTCGAAATTCAAGTGGTGTCCTTGAAAAAACTATTTGGTTCATATCCATTCACGACATATTTATTATGATATCAAACACAATAAGCCAATGACCTATGGTTGAGGCAACAACATTTAACATAAGATTAAAATCAATCGATTGAGAAAGTCCAAAGCTACAAAAGAGACTCCATTGCTCATATTCCATAGTAATAAAATTCTCCCAAATACTATGTGCCACATCACAAGCTATAAGAACATGCATAATGGTTTCTAAAACCTTGGAACATCTGGTGCAAACAACATTATCTAACATACTTTGATGTTTTCTTTCAATGTTTGCTAGAAGTGTTTCTTGTGAAAAGCTTCCAAAGAAATGTACGAGTTATGGGAGGGCCAATCCATTTCCATACCAGGTTGAAGTTAGGAACTCGATTGGATATAGTCATCTGCTGAAAGAGTTTGGTACGCAAATTTAAGAGTGAAAAAGTCATCATCAGAAAATTTTCATATTGGGAAATATTCTTTATCTGCAAAAGGAGGCATAAGACTCACAATTTTTGTCCATTTGTTATTAGAAAGAGCTTGATTGATCGTTGATCAATTCCAATCATTTTCACCAACATAATCATTAACATAAAAGTTCATGGCATATGGAGGATGACTCTTGCATGATCACACAATTTATCAACTTCAAGAACTCAATCATCAAACTAAAATCTAATAAAATTATTATTTATAATAATCTAAGAAATTAAATTTTCCACTTTAGATTAATATTTGATAATTCTTCTCCAAATATAAAAAGCATTCACATTAGAAGTCATTTATTTTAGTATTTCAAATAAAGTTTGCGTGTATATTATTTATCTTATTATAATAATGTTAAAAAGGTACTTATTTTTATCAACACTGCACTTCAAAAATTTATTATTATCCTACTAATGTGATCTGCAATCCAACAAAAATAAAATTGCTTTTTTTTTCAACTATTTATTTTTCTTCATAACATTTTTTCAACTTTATTTTGTAATGACTGAATTTCAATTATGAATAGTATATGTTACGATCCTAGAATCCTTGATAGACTCATGCTACCAAAAAAGATATGCATATTATATTACTATCACACGTATGAAGAGGATAATCGATCACGTTAACGTAGTATAGGATTTGGTTAGATGTCCTTGGCCAAGTTTCCTATTGGTGTAATAACTTTATAAAAGGGACATGTATATGTAAGAAGCAATGAATGAAGAAAATAATCTTTTTTTTTCCTCTTCAATTAACAATGTTTTTCTATAGAAAATTAACAATGTTGGTAATTAGTGATATTAATATTAATTGTTAGTATTTTTTCTGAAGGTAACAATTCAATCCACAACATCTATAGTTTAGAGTATGACTTAATCAGAATGGTGTTTTTTTTTTTTTTTTGAATATTACGGTGTGAAATAATTTGAACGAGATATTTTTTATGAGTATTTGAATAGCGTCATACTGTAGACTAATGCTAAGTTTTGAGTAGTGGAGACACATTTGCACTTTATATTTCTTTTAATTATTGCCACATTATTATTATTGTTATTATTCTTTTTTAGTAATTTTATTGATCAAAGTGATTAGTAAAAAAATAAGGACACATTTAAGTTTATTTTTATAATTGTCATACATCTAAAAATTATTATAAAGATTTGGCTTTCTGCTAAGAGAAATATATATTTAATATCTGATACGTCTTGAATAGAATTACTCTAGTAGCACCCACGAAAGAAGAGAAAAAAAGCTAGCTAGTATGAGATGACATGCATAATTAAATATGAATTGTGTAATTAAGGGCATTTTCCTTGGCCTTTAGAGTTTTTCATGTCTCTGTAACAAGGACACTCATCTTTGTTCCCATAAGTCCCAGAGGGCACACAATTACATTTCTCACAGCAGATCCCACAATACTTCAAGCATCTGTCTTGAAACGAAGCTTTAGAGCACCTTTCACCACACCTCGTGTCACAGAAACCTAAATCCACCATATTTGCATTTGTTAATTAATAGACCAAATCAAGCTTCATATTTATGTCTATTAAAAGTATAAAGTATAGTAACTAATTGAAACAAATTAAACACATTCAGTGATAGCAAGAGAGGAAGAAAATTACATCAATGTTAAAATCATTGGCGCGCTTTTTATAGAGAATATTTTTTAAAAAGTAGAACTTATTTTTGTGTTTGTTTAAATTTATAAAAAAATGATTTTATACTTAATTTTTCTTTGCTATTAAAAGTGATTTTCTTCAAAAGTTAATCAACATAGTTTTTTTTTAACCATAAAAAATATTTTTTAACAAAAAAGTTTTTTAAATACAAAAAGAACTTAAATATAAAAGATGATTGTTTTATTTTTTAAAAAAATTATCTCTAAAAAATAAAATAAAAATGAAATCTATATTGGCTTACTAGAACCAGCTAATGAGATTTCCAAGGAGGAGGTGAGGAAAAGGCAGAGAAAGAGTAATGCAAGTGCAAGCTTCATCTTGATGAATTTAAAAGTAGAGTGAATGAATAAAAGAGAAGGGATATAGAAGTATATATAATAGTATAGAGGGGTGGAAGCTGGCTGTCACCAAATCAATGAAAGGAAACAAGGCTTTAAAGAACATTGAAAGTTTAGTACTAGGTTTGTGCCGTGGAAGTGTGAGCCAGTTAAAGTGTGTATTTTTTAGTACCTGAATTAAATGAATGGTAGGTGAAAGTGAAATGTAAGGAAGTTGTTACGTGCTCTTTACTTATCAGGAACCCCCTCTTGCTTGCTTACACTCAACCAAACCAACTCTTCAATACTTGCCCACTTCATTCACTATTTAGTTCTTTCCACATTGTTTCAAAGTCAAATAAGTTCAATTTCACCTAATTCAGCTTCTAAATGAATTGTACTTAAGTTAATTATGACTTGGATTTTCTTGGTTCATCAACAAATTATATATATATATATATATATAATATGTTTGATAACGTTTTATTCGATATATATTTTATAATTTGATCGTAATATTGAAAATTTATATCATATTAGATCATCTTTATATATTCTTACATAAATTTAAAATCATTTAATAGATTATTGAAGTGTCTCAAAATTAATGTCATAAAATAAAAGCGTTGTAAATTTTGACAAATTTCAACAACATTTTAGACAGTTTTATAGATATATGTATTATAGAGATAATCTATATTATACATTCCTATATATATTTATACATCGATCTCATGAATAACTCTTGTCACACTTGCTTAATCTCATAATTCATTGTATACATTAATTTTCATCGATCTAACTAAGTTCAACTCAACTTGATTCATTTTGAGCTTTATATGGGTGCTTTGTACCAATTGCAAATTAACTTACTTCACCTCATAACACATTGTAGACGTTAAATTTCATTAATCAAGTTAAATTCAACTTATTTTTAACTCTACATGAGTGTTTGTATAAATTGAAAAATAACTTTTATAATAAATAAAATTTAACTATTCTTTTATTTAAGATTTTTGCAAATGAATTTATTAGAAGAAAAATAATAATAATAATAATAATAATAATAATAATGTCTTAGGTTCGAATCTATTATTTTCATATGATTTTCTTTATTATTTTATTAAAAAAATAAATCAATTTACTAAATTACCTATTAGGACATCATGATTAGGACATCAATTTAAAAATAAAGAATATATATTTATCGTTATTTACAATTATACTCCCAAGTAGCTCGCATTTCCCTTTATTACAACGTGTATTGGTTTCATTTATTTATAAATTTGTTTCGTATAAACGATTTGTTGTGCACAAATATATATAATACAACATAACTATGTTAAATTTAAGGCTTAATTGCACTTTTAGTCCTCCTATTATAGGTGAAAATTGAAAGTAGTCCCTCTATTTTGTTTATCCCCAGTTTTAGTCCCCAAACTGAATTTGAGGCCAAATCAGTCATTTTTTAATGACGTGTCAAGAAATAGCTGATGTGGCAGACGCTGACGTGGAATAAATTTATTATTATATTATTTTTGATTAAAAAATATAATTTTTATTTTTAAAAATCATTTTAATAATTGTTAAATATTTTAAAAAATCTAATTAAAATTATTAAAATAAAATTAAAAGAAAAACACCTTAATTATTAAAATAAAATTAAAAGAAAAACACCTTACCTTCTCTATGCCCTCTCTCTTTCCTTTTCTCTCTTCTCCCTTTTCAACCTTTCTTCCCTCAACTCTTCCAACGTCTTCTTCCTTTTCTCACCCTTCCTATCACTATTTTCACCATTAGCATCATCACCAACAACATCATCATCATTCAATTTCTGCTTTTGAAGATACCAAGGCAACTTAACCCCTTTCCCTGCAAAAATGTCTACAAAAATTATACATACCTACAAAAATGTCTTACAAAGTTAATGCACATAATAAACTTGCTAGTATTGCATTATTACAGAACGTGTGTGAATTAGGAATTAGATCATTAATAGAAAAAATTGCAGTGAATCAAACACCTAGTACATGAAAATTATCACTCATCAAGTAAAGTCCAAAATGTCTTAGGTTGAATTCAAGAGGTGCGCAGGATAACAGAGTGTGCACAACACAAGCTCAAGATCATAGCTAGCCTAACTCGGCCAATTAAAGAGAAATCCAAGACCAATAAACAAAAATTTCAAACAGATCAGTATCTAGGGTTCAGTGACGATGACAGTGTATTCGCAATTGAGAGAGAGAGAGAGAGAGATACCTCCGACGAGAATAGCATAACCTATAGTTAATTTCTGAGACATTGACAAAGCCATTTTCCCCTTATCTCCGTCCGATCCTTCTTTGCCTTTGTCACTATTATTTCCACCTCCGCCGCTGCCACCACCGCCGCCGCCAAAACCGTCTCCGTTTCCTTCGAAACCTCCGCCGCCGATTGTATTGTCCAAGTCAGGAGCACTTAGGTCGAATGAAGCGGTCTTGGAATCGGAAGAAACAACGGAGACTTGAGAGTGTGAATTGGAAAGAGTTAAGTAAGGGGAAGAAGGAGGAGGAGCTGCGTGGAAGGAACGAACGATAGTAGGAGTGTGGGAACGGTAAAGGGTGTTAAGTTGCTTTGGTATATTCAAAAGCAGAAATTGAATGATGATGATGCTGTTGGTGATGATGCTAATGGTGAAAATAGTGATAGGAAGGGTGAGAAAAGGAAGAAGACGTTGGAAGAGTTGAGGGAAGAAATGTTGAAAAGGGAGAAGAGAGAAAAGGAAAGAGAGAGGGCATAGAGAAGGTAAGGTGTTTTTCTTTTAATTTTATTTTAATAATTTTAATTAAATTTTTTAAAATATTTAATAATTATTAAAATGATTTTTAAAAATAAAAATTATATTTTTTAATTAAAAATAATATAATAATAAATTTATTTCACGTCAGCGTATGTCACGTCAGCTATTTCTTGACACGTTATTAAAAAAATGACACCTCATGTTGATTTGACCTCAAATTCAGTTTGGGGGACTAAAACTGGGGACAAACAAAATGGAGGGACTACTTTCAATTTTCACCTATAATAGAGGGACCAAAAGTGCAATTAAGCCTAAATTTAATAATGCAACATAATTTTAATTACCTATATATAATTTAAAATACAGTTAAAAGTTGTAATTAATCATCTTTATATATTATGGTAGTTTTAGCTACGCAATGAATTATCTTTTATGTAGAAAATAAACTCATAATGAACATATTTAAAAATAATTTTGTTGTTGGATTCTCAATATATAGTTATTGGTACTGGTATGGTGTGTTTGATGTTCCTAAAACTTGGGTTGATTGTATTTGTACTAGGGGTGAGAGGAAGGAGGAATCTCATTAAGAACATGCTCTGCTCATATCATATGGCATGTGATATCATATCATATCTAGCCTCGCTGATTCCTTCCTATTTACGATGCCAATGCCATGCCGTCTACTTACTGTAGAGATATGAAAAGGGTCTTTTGACCGTAACGGACTATTATTGACCGTTGCTAACAAAACGGAAACACTAACTGCCGTTTGATTTCCCGTGTTTTAAGCATTGTCAGGACTCAGGACAAGATATCAAACTTCAACTGCCCACTTTCGTCCATTCATTGGTTACAGCAGATCACCCCTTTTCCTCTTCCTCTTCCTCTTCCTCTTCCTCTTTGTCCCTTTCCATTTCAAAATTTAACTCATAACATACCACTATATATTATATAATAATAATAATATTTAATTAATTAAATTGTCATGTCTTTTTCTCGCGTTTACAATATCTGTTTATTTTGCTACTAGTATTTGTGCTTACTATACTACCTTACACAAACTCGAGGTAACACTAACAATGGATAACAAACAAGGGTTGTTTTGGACTCTCAAAGAAGATTTTATCAAAAGCTTCTCTCCAGCGAGTACTAGTTCTCCGATGTCGACTTTGCTCCGCCGGAGGAACAAACACCATCTTCCTCCTCCACTTGGACCAACTTGCCCTTCCACTCCGGTCAGGCCACTAGTGGAAGCAATGTCTCCGTTGAACGAAGGACCCGAAGATACAGAATGTAGCTTCTCTCTTTCCTCCTCCTCCTCCTCCGATCTTAGGTTGCTGCTTGGTGTTTTGGGTGCACCTCTTGCCCCTCTCCATGTCTGCACTACTGACCCCTTTCCTCACCTTGCCATCAAAGACACTCCCATTGTTAGTTTCTCACTTTCTTCTTCAATCCTAATCCTAAATACACTTAATATGAAACACCGGTACTTCAGATCGAAAATGTGTCTTGTGTCTGACACTTACGCTCGATTCTCACACATGTGGATATATTCAATCAATCTATTTTTTCAATTCTTATGAGTTTCGACGACTCAGTGTATGTGTCGTGTTCGGTGATTTGTCTATGTTAGCTTTATTGACATCTACATACATAAGTTTTGACAGCTTTCTAGTGTTGTGTTGTTGAATGTTTGCTTTGTTATAAGGTTGTGTTGTTGAATGTTGATCTTTAAAAAAAGTTATCTTCTATTTTTATAAGATCATTAGTATTAATTGGTTACCACAGATTTGCATTAACATCTTATTGGGTGTTGTGTTGATACAGGAAACATCGTCTGCTCAGTATATATTGCATCAGTACATAGCTGCTTCTGGAGGGTTGAAGCTTCAGGATTCCATTTGCAATGCTTATGCAATGGGAAAGGTGAGGATGATTGCTTCTGAATTCGAGACGGCTAACAAGCTCGTGCGAACTCGGAATCCCTCCAAAGCTGCAGAATCTGGCGGTTTTGTCTTGTGGCAGATGAAGCCAGACATGTGGTATGTGGAGCTTTCTCTTGGTGGTAGCAAGGTTCATGCTGGTTGCAATGGGAAGCTTGTGTGGCGTCACACACCTTGGCTTGGTCCACATGCAGCTAAAGGGCCACCTAGGCCTTTAAGACGTGCTCTTCAGGTTTCATTTATTTACCTGTTATCTGATTTTTTTTTTCATTTCTCTCGGTTGCGTTATGAAGCACTGGCACCGGACACACTGACATGTTAACACCGTTAGTAATCGAGAAAATAGAAGGGATTGTGTAATTAATCATGTGTAAGTTTCGGGTTAATGTGGGATGATGACGCATGTCGGACATTCAGACACCTTTAATCTGAATTTTCGGATATTCATATGTGTAAGTTTCTGTCTGTAGGGTCTTGATCCAAGAACAACTGCAAGCATGTTTATCAATGCAAGATGTATTGGAGAGAAGAAGATAAACAAAGAGGACTGTTTCATTCTCAAAATATGTTCAGATCCTTCCACATTAAAAGCCAGAAGTGAAGGCTCAGCAGAGATCATAAGACATGTTTTGCTTGGGCACTTTAGTCAGAAAACAGGACTTCTTATTCACTTGGAAGACTCTCATTTGACTCGGATTCAGAACAACGGAGGCGATGCTGTTTATTGGGAGACCACCATTAATTCATTTCTTGATGATTACAGGCCTGTTGAGGGGATTATGATTGCTCATTCGGGTCGTTCTCAAGTGACACTTTTCAAGTTTGGTGAAACGGCAATGAGCCACACTAAAACCAGGATGGAAGAAGCATGGATAATTGAGGAAGTGGCTTTCAATGTCCCTGGCCTTTCTTTGGACTGTTTCATTCCTCCAGCTGAGCTTAGGTTTGCTTCTGTGACTGAAGCCTGTGAGTTTCCTCTAGGTCTCAAGATGAAGAGTGCTGTTGCAGTAGCTGAAGACCATGCCAAAGTTCCTCGAGGACTTCGACTATACTAAAACTGCATGCAGGCAATGTGAGTGCATGTTTGTATTGACGGCGTGTTTGGCGAATTCACAGTGACGTCGTCAGTTTATTGTAGTTCTAGAGTGTAGGTTTTGCCTAAATTGCAGCGGTACACCATGATCCTTTCAAATTTACTGCAAATCTGTGCATAACATTACCTGGAAAGTGGATGTTTAGCAAAGGGGAAAATCTGCATTAGCCTAGTTGTCTAGGTTTAATACTTTTAGCCTAGATATTGCAGCAAAGGTTGTCAAGTGTACTTTTCTGCTGCAGGTCATTGCCTCATCAAGTTTGTTAATAGAGACAATCATCTTCATATCCCCAAAAGCGAACTGAAACATTCTGTTGTAGTTTTTTTTGGTGGATGATTATGCATAGCAACCTTTATTTTTTCCACTTGTTTTCAATTTGAGATCAGCAGATAATTATTGTACAATATGGTTAGTCTTTCTGTGAAAGCATTCAACTTGAATATCAAATTTCACCTGAATTAGTTAACAGATTTAATTTTCATACATTATCGGTGTAAAAAAGTAAACTCATATTTACGACTTTAGAAGTAATTGTGGTTAAAGACAAATATTTTCAATGATCTGATAGTTATGATTAACCGACTCTATAAAAAAAATTTAAATCAATAGTATATATAAATTAAATTAATTAATTAATTAATTATGGATTTGAAGTTTGGAAGTACCTTACCTGTGTGCATCCCTAAGAATTTTTCTTAGTACTTTTGAGCGAATTGTATCTTTTATATATGCTGGTTTTTTATTATGAAATGTGAGGCCATTTTCCAGAGTTAGAGGAAGCTACATTTTTTCCTGAATATATGGTTTCTGCTTATTCCTGAAATGTGTACTGACAAATGACAATTCATTTCTGTTCTGTAAAAATTGTTAAGTCTATGTAGTCATTGTTAGAACTATTCAAGGTTTACTGCATCATAAAGGAACTGATTTTTTATGACTGAGAAAAGTAGCTACATTTTTTTTGTAATTATATCCTTAAAGGGATTCAATAAAGGGTGCAAACTGCAATATCATCTGGTGCCTACTGCCTACACTCTTTTTATTCACATTTCACAAAATTAGAAACCAAAATGTCAGTGAAGAAAAGAAAACCAAACTCCGTATCAGTTATAATCACTCAACCAAACTAAGATGCATCACACCCCTTGGATGACTGGTTTTCAATATAAAGTCGTTGACTCGTATATGCATAAATCTCTTAATTAATGTATATCTAGACACAACCATTTTGACAAAAGCTAAATTTTACAGCTTTAAAAAAATCACAAAATGTCATTGTGATTTTGTCTATATATAGGGATGAATAAATACTATTTCATTATTAAGTATCATGTGTCTACATTAAATCTATTTAGTTACTAAGGTAGAAACAAGTTATACTTCCAAAGTGATCTGTAAGTACCATTCTATATTAGTGACTGAACATTATAACAAGCCCTGGTCTTGCCATCCATTACTTCCCCTTCCTCAAGGTATATAATAATACAAAAATGTTTCATGAACACCCATCTTTTTGTACACATGCGACACATGGTTAATTGCGTGAAAAAATGTATTTAATTTAGTTGAGTAAATGTTAATTTAGATCACGTTAAAAATTGTGGTTAATCGTGTAATTAAATTAACTATATTTTATGTCGCAATT
Source organism: Cicer bijugum (assembly GCA_037974875.1). Lineage (NCBI taxonomy): Eukaryota > Viridiplantae > Streptophyta > Magnoliopsida > Fabales > Fabaceae > Cicer > Cicer bijugum. The sequence continues at coordinate 13,305,717 of JBBPBT010000685.1, forward strand.
TAAATTATTTATCTACTCAACTGAATTAACTATATTTTTGCATAAGTGTCGCACAGATGTAAAAAAAAGTGGGAGTCCATATATCCATTGCATATAATAATAAGATCATGGTAAACTAGCATGTGAAACTTTCATTGGATGACAAGCGACAAATTGGATTAGGATTTTGAACAACATTTGAAACAGTAATTCATGCTAAATTCATGCATAGTTTGATGTGTCCAAACATCTAGTGTTTGCCATCATAACCATAGAACCTGTTACTGTTATTTTTTCAATGCTAATGGTACGAACAAACAATTAATAAAATCCCAGTGTTAATCATTTTAGAATAGTTAAATCAACCTTTGAAGCATGTCTAAATTATATATAATCTTCTTAAGAAAAAGATAAAATCTAAGAAGCATACTTTTGATGCTTTCCACCAACGGCAGCCGCATATTCTTGAGACCACCACCATCTGTACTTCATTCTGTTTTTAATCTATATATAGTACTTTGCTTTCTATTCTAAGGGCAATGGTGACGAATATTTTTATTTGAAGGAGGCTTTCTTCTCATTTGAAGTTGTGGTCCCTTACCTTTGCTTCATTTCACTTCACATATTATAATAACTTGAGCTGTTAAAATATTTAACTGAACAAATCAGAGAGAATTGTGGGCTAAAGTTAGGTGAAATTCCATTATATACTTTATGTTTAACAATACTTTATACACTTTTTTGCTTAAAGAAGGGCTTTATAGGCATAAGACTAGATAGAGCATTAGAGTTGTTGACAAATGAACTTAATTTACTAGAAGCTTCATGACAAATTTGTATACACTTGATGCAAATTAAATACCAAATTGGTTACGTGATCCTATTAGTCACATAAAGACAAAAAACTCTTGTTTGAGTAAGGGTAATACAATTGGATTAAAAAACTAACGGTAAAGAAGCTTTTCATAAGTGTTGAACTTGAACAATAACTACAATGTACCACTTGTGCTCGCTTTTGATGTGGGAAGCACTTAATGTTTTAAAAATTTGCCCATGATTGATCACTTTTTACCTTAATTTTATGTCATTTTAATCCCCACCTAACATGACAAATATATAATTAATATGGTGAAAAATTGTACATGAGATTAAGATTAAAAAAAGTATGCAAAATATATATCTCATATACTAATTACAGAAAAGAAAGAAAAAAAAAAGCTTGCAAATATTCTTCCTGAGATAGAAACTGCTTTTATGGGATTATATGAAAGCATGCTGTTTATCTACTTGTAGATAAAAGTGATCATACCATTGTATTTTTTAAACATATGTATGGTGCACGCAATTACAAAGACTAAACAATTGAGTTAACTGAAATTTATTTAATAGGTTGACAGTTCTTAACATATATTTTTTCATATGCACCGATCAAATATTAAACTTTCGGATCAGATGCTGAAGAGACTCAAACATCTACCATTTGTGTCACATCATGATATGATACCATTGATTTTTACATTAGTTGATATTTCAAACTTAACCCCCCCCCCAAACCCCAGTTATCTTCTGCGTATAAATCACTATAAGAACCAAGCCAAAGCTTAAAAGCTGATCTAAGAACCCTCCAACCAACTTCACAAATCACACAAACCATGTATTCACAAATGAAGAAAAAAATAGCAACCCATGATAACATTCCCAAAACTCCATACAACACCATTGATGACATAACAGAAGACTCTCCAAATACTCACCTTTGTAGCAGCCATTATTGTTTCTTCTGCATCATGAAAGAACCAAACAGAACTCTCAGAAGAACTAAAACATCAACCTACTTCAAGGAAATGCCTCTAACAGACAATCAAGAACATGTCTTAGTCCTCAGTGGACTATGGAACATCGCCATGACCCAACCCAACGATCCGGAGTTTCCTTCCCTTGGCATATTCAACTGCATGGCAAAACTTATCAACAAAGGTACAAAAAACACAACTTGGCTTCATAAAAATCAAAACATATACATACCTTATTATGCTGCTCATATTATTGGCTCTTACACAATGAATAAACAAGAGTTTGCACAAATAGCTGTTCAATCTGGTGTTATACCACCATTGTTAGAGCTTCTGAGTGGAAAAATGAGTTGGGTTGAGCAAAGAGTTTCTGTTAGAGCACTTGGTCATTTAGCAAGTTACAATAGTACTTTTAAATCAGTGGCAGAGTTTGAAACAGAGATAGTGAAATTAACCATGAACTTAGCTTCAACATGCTTAGAAAAAATTTATGTTGAATTTGTTTCAAAGAAGAGAAGAGTTGAATATCACAGAAACTTGATGACAAGAGGTGTAGGTGATTTGGAAATGGAGAATCTAAAAGTTGAAAAATGGACTAGTCAACTTCAATGTTGGTCTATTTATCTTCTCAATTGTTTTGCTTGCAAAGATAAGTCTTTGAATTTAATATGCAAAAAGAAGTTTTTAAATGATTTATGTGATATGTGGGGTGGATTGATAAATAAAACTTCATCAGCTGGTATTGGACTCATTAGAATCCTTTGTTATAATAACATGGGAAGGAAAAAAATTGCCGAGTCACCAAAAGTTATAAACTTTCTATGTAAACTTTCAAGATCTTGTGATGATTGGCAGTACCTTGGTATTGAATGTCTTGTATTGCTTCTCAAGGATATGAATACAAGGTACAAAGTTATTGATTTTGATGTTGTTTCATGTCTTGTTGATTTGATTGAACTTAGAAGCCTTGGTGATAAATTAAATGTTGGTGACACCATCATAAAAGTGCTACTTCTTGAGCATTGTAATGATTATAAATTGAAATCCAATGGTCAAAAAGTGGTGGATTTGAAGGATAGGAGGGAAAAGGAGAGACTAATGTGTGATAAAAAATTAGAGGAAAAATGGGCTATTGTGAGGTTGATGAAGAAACAAGGGAATCACATTTTTAGTTTGGGAAGAGTTGAAGAAGCTTTATTGAAATATTGTGAAGCATTGGATATTTGTCCATTGAGGTTTAGAAATGAAAGAATGGTGCTATATAGTAACAAAGCACAGTGTAATTTGGTGCTTAAAAATGTGGATTCAGCTATAAGTGATTCAACACGTGCTCTTTGTCTCTCTAGCCCAACAAACATGCATGGAAAAAGTCTTTGGAGAAGGTCACAAGCTTATGATATGAAAGGAATGGCTAAAGAGAGTCTTATGGACTGCATGATGCTTGTGAATGGTTTTGTTAAGTCAAATAATGAGAAGAAGCGTGTTAAGGTTCCATATCATGTTGTTGGGATGATATGCAAACAAATGGATGCCACGTGGCTCTTTGCTACTGCTCGTTTGAAGTCAAAGGTCATACATAATGTTGTTGTGGAAAACACTTGTAATATTGAATTTGAAGGGGATGAGATTGAGAATGAGAGCAACTATGAAGAGCTACCCTATGATCATAAGAAGGTGATGACGATGATGATGGAAAAGACTAGTTTCATGCCAGGTAATTAAGTCCTTGACCATGTAAGTTTAATTGCGTTGCAACCAAATCAAAATTAAACAATACTTATTGCAATATAAATTTTATTTGAACTTTAGAGTGTTTTCTTTACACAGAAGGGTGAATGACGTAGAGAACTTTGTGATGTGATGTGATGTGATGTTTTTCAGGCTTGTCTACCATTATGGAAGAACCTTTTGACTCTAAAGAAGGTGAAAGGAGAAAGATGGAAAGAGCAAGAAGGAGATTAAAGAGACATAGCAGAATAGCTAATTATGAAAGATAGAAATATATAACCCAGCACAGAAGCACCACTCTGAATAATGGAGAGGACCACATTTCCATTTTCAATATAATACTACTATGCAACCATGCTAAACATGGAGATATTTAATATTTTATTTGACTTTGTATTTATCATTATTCTTTTTCTTTATTCATCCTATTTATATTTAATTTATGTAATGGTCATAAGAAATAATTGTAGTGGAACCGATGGAGTAATAAGTTTCATTTGAAGACAAATCAATAGAGAGTGTTCAACTCATACTATTGGTAAAACAATCTTTGGTAAAATGAATGATATTTGCTTATAATATAAAAAATAAATCTACTTTTATATATATATATATATAAGGAGTGACTCAAATAAGAAGAGTTAATTATTATAGGAGAAATGGAAATATTAAATCACAAACCATAAATAATTATTCATCAAGAGAACACAATGTTGTGATATTTTTCACCAGTTCAGCTATTAATTATCATATTATCATGTTCATGATAAAACACATAAAATTTGATATAAGAGACTACTAGTTAAACTTCATGAACGATAGTCTATATTCATGAAAAATATTATTCTCTTAGTTTTAAATATGAATAAAAAGTAAGTTGATGAAAATAAATTTATTTAACTAAAATTTTGAACTAGATACATCAATTGACAACATTTTTATTTACATTTACAACTTAAATGGTATTAAAATAAATATAATTTATAAATTTTAATGGTGGTACAATGTTAAAATATCATTGTTATATCAATAGAAACGTTATATCAATATTTGTGAAAGCAACAAACAACATTGGTTGTCATCCAAATTATCGGTTCACGCTTTAAGTTAGTGAGTTATTTCAATATTGTTTCTTGAGTACACTGATCAGACTGATCATAGTTTTGGTTTTCGGTTCAATAGATTGGATCGACTATCCAATTTACTTTTTAAAATATTGTTTAAAGTTTAATTTTAGATCTATTTGATTTTTTATACAGTAAGTACCAAAAACAAACAACACGTGTTCTTAGTTTTTACTGTTCCACGCGAAAGGTACATGTATTTTTTATTCTTTTTTTTACCGGATATATGTATTCGATTAAAACATGAGAAAAGATAATATGTAATTTTATCAATTTTTTATCTTAAATTATTTATTATTTTATAATATTAATAAAACATCAATAATTATTTTATTATTATTAAATTTTTATTTTATTGTATCTCAATTTATTAATTTTTTTTACTAATTGTAATTAATAAAAATATTTAATTAAATTAAATTTATTTTATCATTGAAATCAACACAACTGATTATTTTTTAAAAAATTGTGCATGATCAAATAAGATATTTAAAATAAAATAAGTAGAGTAAAAAAATAATAATTTATTCTTTGTGAGTGTAAAACTAATTTAGAAATCAATTAAACTCTTAAAACAATGAAATAAATAAAAAAGTTTAAATATTAAAAATAATGAATATAAAAATTACAATTATTTAAAAAATTATATGTATAAATGGATAACTATTTGGAGTAGAGGAAATAATATTTAAAGAGGGGTGAAATATCAAAATTTGTTGTTGAACAGAAGAAGAATAAAAAAAAGTCCCTCCCTCTCCGTCCAAAATTTCTCTATTGGAAAACATACCTTCGTTTATGATTCCCAAGACACCTAGTGTACTCTGCTTGTCAACCACACCAACCGCCCATCAATCCCTATTGTTCCGGGGGCATCCCATTCCCACACATCTTCTGATAAGTCACGTGACATCTGAATAAATAATTAACCATTTTTAGTGAAAGAAATTTGGTCTTTCACATTTTCTACCTAAAAAATAACATCTTCTTGATTTATTTGAAAAATAAATTTATTTTAGAATAAATAATTTTTAATTGTATTTTTTAATTAATATTATAAATATAATTTACATTGCATATATTTATAATATTAATAATATACTAATATCTAATAAGAATAATTTAATAAAATAATATTATATTTTTCATTTATACAAGTTTTTTAATGTGTAAAATTATTTGCTAAATATCACATATAGTCCCTTAACTTAATTTCAGTTAACGTTTTATTCATTTATTTATTTTTTCCCGATTTAGTCTTTTATTTTAATTTTAAGTGTCAATTTGATCCTTTATGTTTTAAAATGTTAATAATGTTATCATTTTTTTTACAAAATTTCAAAAGTTCATCAAAATTTTCAAACAAAACCAATAAATTTAGTTATATTCTTTAATATAAAATAAACTTCATCAAATTTGTAGCTCAAATCTTCAAATAAACTCATATTTATCATTATTTATTTGATGTTGTTATAAATGAAAATATGAGTTTATTTAAAAATTTAAGTTATCAATTTGATGAAACTACATTATATTGAGGATGATAATTAATTTTATAGGCTTTGTTTGAGATTTTTTATGAGTTTTTTGAAATTTTGCAAAAAATAAGGATAACATTGTTGACATTTTAAAATATAAAATATCAAATTGTCATTTAAAATTAATAT
>JBBPBT010000685.1:13333473-13357093 GCA_037974875.1 Cicer bijugum
AAAATAATATGAAAATATTTGTTTAATAATATACAGAAAGAATTAAACTCATTTGACATACAATTTTTTTTTTTCTTTTTAATAAATATAATTTTTTAAACTAAAAATGTTTTTTTATTTATTTATGTGGAGTTAAATTCTTTTGACGATGTACCCAAAAATAAAATCTATTAGCGTGAACAATTTTTTTAAAAATCTTTTTACAATGATTTTGGTTTTACTATCAATATCGTTCAATATCAATTCTAATTGAAAAAAATCATGTCTTTAAAAATTGAGTCTATTTAAAATTACTTAAGGCATTATTATTTTTTACAAAAAATTAAAAATATTTTAAATTAATGTAATACATTTTAGTTTTAGTATTGTTATACTGAGGTATTGGTGTTAAGAGTTGTGGCGCAAAGATGAAAGAACAACAATTATGCGAGGCGGCGATTAAGGGTGACACGGAGAAACTAACGGCTCTAATTGAATCCGGCGCCGACGTAACTCACTTCGACGGCGATGGTCTCACTCCGCTCATGCACGCTGCAAAGCACGGCCATGCACCCATCCTCAATATCCTTCTCTCCGCCGGTGCTCCTTGGAACGCTCTTTCTCCATCCAATCTCTCCGCCGGTGATTTCGCAATGGAAGAAGGTCACCAAGAAGCTTTCGACCTTCTCCTCAATGCCGGTACCAAATTCAAACCACACTTTATTATTCTAATTAGTTATAATTAACTATAACACACTATGCCAAATTAAAAATTATTATTTTTTGATGTCGTCTATTTTGCTTTGTTAGGGATTCGATCTGAATTAATATTGGGAACAATTGCTAGAAAAGAAAATAAAAAATCGGATTCTGGTGATGATTATTTGGAAGATAGGGTTAGTTTTAGTGAAGATAAAGTTATGGATTCTGATAGTAAAGCTGTGATGATGGCATGGGAGAAACCATTGATGGAGGCTCATGCTAAAGCTGTTTGTTCAGGAGGTGGTCATGTACTCAATATTGGATTTGGAATGGGTCTTGTTGATACAGCTATACAGCAATATTCACCTAAGACTCACACCATTGTTGAGGCTCATCCAGAGGTTTATGAACGCATGCTTCGAACCGGTTGGGGTCAGAAGGAAAATGTTAAGATTGTTTATGGCCGTTGGCAAGATGTCCTGTCTCAGCTTGAAACATATGATGGTAATTGTGGACTCTTGTGTGCATAAATATCAATTTTAATTGCAGCACTAGAATTGATTGGGTAGTTTTACTAAGTGGGTATTTGGGCGAGCTTTTGGTAAAGATGATTTTGAATAGAATTGATTTGGTTATAATCGAGTTTCTAAGCAAAGTTGCTTATGTTGGGATGAATTAACTGTGAAAGCATGTTTGATTTAAAAGTAGTGTTAATTTTCTAATCCAATGCAAAGATTTTGTAAATCCACATTTGGAGCACCCATAATTGATTCAGGAGGTGTAACATTGATTGTGACATCTTTGGTTGTTCTCGAGTAGAAATGACTTTACTTCCAGATTAGATTCTAACTTAAAGCTAGGATTTGTAGGTTTTGAGTCTAAACATGATTTTTACACTGAAATTTATTGCTCAACTCACTTTAAAGTTAAATCGATTTTACAAAAGGAATTAATTCAAAATTATTTTTTGTCACCGGAGAACCAAACATATCATAAGTATTATTGTGCATAAAATCAATTTTGTTTGGCAAAAACCAAAAACACTTATTTCATGTTAAAGAAACCAGATAACTCATAGTCACACACTGCAATGGGTTATTGTTTTGCAAAGACATTTGGAAATATGTGAAAGTTGTAGCTATTTCCTAGATGCTTTCCAAGAATGTCAGTTTTACTTCTGTGAAAACATGGGAAAGGTTTTTTTTTTTGTCTGTTTGTTTGGTTCTAATGTCTGATGGTTTGCAGCTAGATTGTACCTCTAAACTCTTTGATGTAGGCCATTTGTTTTGATGTTTTTTTTCAGGGATATTCTTCGACACCTACGGGGAGTACTATGAAGACTTGAGAGAGTTCCACCAACATCTTCCGGTATTGTTGAAGCCAGGTGGGATTTACTCTTTCTTCAATGGCCTTTGTGGTGGTAATGCATTTTTCCATGTTGTTTACTGCCACTTGGTATCCCTTGAGCTTGAGAATTTGGGGTATTCCACACAATTAATTCCACTGGCTGTTAAGGATTGTTTGGGGGAACAAGTTTGGGAAGGTGTTAAACACAAATACTGGCAGCTTGATACATATTACCTCCCTGTTTGTCAATCGGCAGAGGACTCTCAATGATGTTTAGTTTTGAATGTAGGGTCTGATTTTGTTAACTTTTTCGGAAAGATACTAACACATGATGTATTGTTGCTTGTGTGGCGTATGGTATTGTAACTTTGTAAGAGAACAATCCGTGTCATGTTGAATTATTGAGCTTTATTTCAAAAATTTCATTATATTGGGTGTATTTTGAATTTAGAACTTATGAGCTTATAATATATATTATATATATATATATATATATATATATATAGATATATATAGATATATAAAATAATAATGAGCTTATAAATAACATGTGTCAAGAGTGTACATTATACTTGCTAATATTTAAGGATTTCATTTTAAAATATTAAATATGAGCAAAAACTAAGATTTCCACATTAAATGCTACATATTGTCTCTCTATTAAAGGAGTAAAGTCAAATTTCTCATCATCCTATTTAATCACTTCAGCAAATGCACTGTCGATAAACAGCTACCTTTCTTTCATAACTCCAGTTTTTTTTGCTTCATATTTTTGTTCGTTATTAGTACCAACCACCAATTCATTGAAAAAAAGTAGTTTAAATAAGGTGGTGAAATGTCAAATTGATGTCTGCAATAAATCAATTATTTGATGAAATCACTTGTGACGTATGCTGCGAAGAATTGGTTAACATGAATTGCAATTCAGCGCCATTACTCACATGTGCCATTGCCCTGTTTTGTTATGTTCAAAATTATTCTTTACATGGAATCACAGCAAAGAGGCACATATTCGGCTCTGTTATATGCTTCTTTGTTGGACCAAATACAGACTAATGAAGAGAAATACAATTATTCTCAGTCAAAGGGGTCATTGAAAGTATCACAGTCATGTCCAGCTGAAAGCAATGGGACTAGTGACCTTATGTTTCCCATCCGACCATTCAAGATGAGCAAAGCTGGTTGTACCAGACGGCATTGAATGAGATGTGAATGTGACCGTGTATCCCTTTTTCTCGTACAATTCCTTGAAACTAAGTGTTTGTGGTTCTACCATAATCTTAACCAAAGGAGACTGTGATGACACTGAAACTTTATATGTTGATGGGGTCCCTACGTTTGTTAAAACCCTTTTGTACTGGACAGTGCTTGTTTTTTGAGAACCACCCTTTATGCCTGAAGCTGTGTCAAATGGAACTGCAAAAGATGGGTAATTGAGATCTTCCACCCTGTACTTGATCCTTTTGTCACAGGTGAATTCTCTTCTTGCTACAAGCTTTATTTGAAATGACGTGTATTTCAAGGCACAGAGGAAGCTCAAGTAATCATCCACGGAAGCATCGTAAACAAGCCCGGGATCAAGAGCAATTACTGGATCCACGTGCCCAGCACCATAATCAAATGGTGTAGCGGGTATCCCAGTGGCGACATCTTTTATGGTTTGTCCATTTTTGTAGGTTCTGTAGGATGTGGTCATGAGGGCAGACCTTATAGCTGCAGGACTCCATTCAGGATGAGCTCCTTTAAGAAGAGCAGATAAGCCACTTACATGAGGGCATGACATGGATGTGCCAGAGATGATGTTAAAGCTCACATGCCTTGTGTCAACTGACAAGCCAGTTGGTCCAACTTTCCCAGTCCATCCAGCTAAAATGTTGACTCCTGGAGCTATAAGGTCTGGTTTGAGTATTTTTGGTGTGAGTGTATTTGGTCCTCTAGAGCTGAAAGCTGCCACCACCGGTGATGGCTGAACACCTAACTCAGTACCGCCAAATACAATTTTAGCAGTTGGATTGGGAGCAGTAAAAACATACTTCTTTACTTCATTGCTGGCTTTCTCTCCCAAAGCTCCCGCGGGAAGGAGATAGGAGTCAGCAACTAGCTCTTCCCCGTAATCTTGGTTGTTTGCTAAAATCATCCCAATTCCTCCAGCACGCTTCACCACCAAACTCTTTTCAACTCTCGGACTTCCTCCTCGGTCACATATCACTATTTTTCCCGAAACTTTACTGGGAATCAAACTGTCTGTGGTGCAAAGGTTTCCACTAGAATCCTGGCTGACATTAGCAGCATAAACAAGGGGCAGTGGAGAATCAGGCGGCAATTTTCCATTGTAAAGCGACACTCCGTTGTATCTCTTCCCATTTCCAAGGGTGATATATGCAGGGAAATCACGGTCTATAGTTCCAGCGCCTACAGTGGTTATCCACGGTGCGACATTAGCCAAAGTTGCTTGACTAGGCCCACCATTTCCCGCTGAACTAGATACTAGTATTCCATGTTCCATGGCTGCAAAAGTTCCAATTGCGACCGTGTCTTGGTAGTAGTCCATTAAATCTCCACCAATAGACATAGAAAGGATGTTGACACCATCTTCGATGGCCTTGTCAATTCCGGCAACTATGTCTGATGTAAAGCACCCTCCAAGCCAACACACTTTGTAAGTTGCCACTCGAGCTTGGGTAGCCATGCCTTTTGATGTCCCAGAAGCAAAACCAAAGAGGCTTGCTCCTGCAACTGCAGAACCTGCTGCTGTAGTTGACGTGTGACTTCCGTGCCCGTCGTCATCCCTCGGTGACTTTGATTCTGTCGTTTCATCAATGGGCCCAAAAGCTGCCTCATAGCCTTTTGCGAAAAACCTCGCACCAACAAGTTTCTTGTTACAGTTTGATGAGTTAAAGTTTTTACCTGTCTCACATTCCCCTTTCCAGCTACTCGGTACTGGTCCAAGTTCGGTGTCATCAAAGCTTTTTAGTTCGGGCCATACACCAGTGTCAATTACTCCAACAATCACATCGCATTGTTTTCCATAGGACACTAGAGGATTTGTTGTTTTCTCCAATCCAAGGAACTCTGGTGTTCGAGTAGTGTGAAGCTCGTATCTAACTTCAGGGATAACCGAAAGAATTCCTGGTTGCTTTGTGAGTATGTCCGCTTCTTGAGTAGTTAGCCTTGTGGAGAAGCCATGGACTACATGTTTGTAAGTATACAACATCTCTGCAGATTCTGATACTGATTTTAATGATGAATCATACCATTGGAGATGATCGTTGAAACTTGTTGGCATGTTGAACTTGTCCATGTGAATTATGTATGTTCTCTTAGGATGCTGTGTTTTTTCTGCAATGGTGTATCTGCTAGAGAAAACTAGCAGCAAAGCCATTTGAAGACACTTGAAAATCAGCATATTCATATTTGGCTTCTTTTGAATTTGGTTCAGCATTGCAAGGATAGCTAGTATTTATTATGATTGCGTCTGCGGAGATTGGTAGATTCTTTTATTGCCAATACATATTTCAATTGGGAACACATAGTGCTTTGTGACTGTGTCCATATATACAATATAATATTATATAATAAAAATAGTTTTGTGCCAATACACATTTTTTTAGAGTGCTTAAATTTATTTGGCTTATACTTAATATGCATGTGATTCTTTAAAAATACGCAAATTGGTTAAACTTAACGTATCATATACGTATTTCGGTCTAAATTTTTCTCCAAATTTTAAATATTAGTACGTACTTTCTAAATAGTTTATAACAGATGAAGAAAATTAGTGTGCTAATGCCATTGAGTTGGAGACCACATAATTCCAATTCATAGTCTGTAGTAAAAGATACCATAGGCAGATACGGTGGATTTGCCATATCTCTTCTACCACATATATCACGCTTCAATGGAATTCCTCTTCACTGCCAAACTATACATGCCACACTCTCATACATAATTCACAATCTTTGTTCACTAGTCTAATTGCTAATATTATATTAAAAATTTATTAAATAGAGTAACTATATCAAACACATGGAGTAAGTGAAAGAGTTAGTGACTCCACCATTGAATTAAATATGATAGACAATAATTTTCTTTATAAATTGTATTGAACAATAATGCACGACTCCAATCATGTTTGTTTACTTTAAAAAAAAGGCCAACTTCTTTTGTCCTTTTCAAATTTCAGTTCAGATGGCATATTATTAGTGGCCTACTAGACATAATGTTTATTTTTGTGAAGTATATGTAGAGTTTAATTGTTATGAATTGGAAAAAGTTTTACATACAATCATTTATAAATATGACTTTAGACTTATTTATGATAAGTCAAACATCATCTTGATAATTTAACCGTTGTGATTGATTGATAGTGTAAAAATATTATATATTGAGAATATATATCAATTTACAGTAACTGGAATTTAAGTGTTTTGTCCAATCAAAGAGAGATTAAATGTAAGGGACTGTGTGGCTTCATTATGATCAGGCATTGTGGAATTTGCGTACTCTCCCTTTAACTATTTTAATTGGAAAAGGATAAGTACAACTAAAATGCTAACTATTCTAAGCATATTAGTATTTAATCCAACTATCAATCAACAAACCCTGTGAGCCATTGTTGGTAATGGTCCACTAAAAATTTACAGTGGAAGAACCACTAAGCTTCGTAGCCCCCCCTGATTAAAAGATGTAATAGCAAAGAAATTCAAAAATGATTTGCTAACATATTAAAGTTCACTGTCGATTTCTACTACTACTCGTTTATGACTATGTTCAAAAAATTAAAACCAGCTATGTAATGCGCAAATGTTTAAAGTATGCTTACAATGTACTAAGGAGAATATAAAGTCATACCTAATTCATGAAGTCTCTCTATCACTTCATTTTGGTTCAGAGAGTCTATTTCTTAAATTCATGCTTAATTCACCCCATGTTCATCAACTGTTCGAGCCCATGAGACCCAAGAAACAAGTGTCAATTTCTTGAACTAATTGACCATTTAGAATGAACGGGTGATGTCAAATTTGTAACAATAAAATGTCTTCTACATATGATTATTTACAAGATAATAATTAGACCACAAAAAAAATCACAAATAAACATTATTACCACATTATTTTAGAAAATAAATATTAAGTTAACCAAAATAAAACAAACATTTAAATTCTTTAATAAAAATAAAAACTAGGGCAGCAGTTACCTTTAAAAAGCATTTTATTTTTATTTTTTAAAATTTATAGGTCTTAAAGAAAATATAATAAATAAAATTTTTTGTATTTAATTGTTAAAAACAGGTTAAAGACACACTTCCTAACACACTCTTTTTACCGCACTCTCAATTATTGGGCCACATCACCCCATTAACCTTCAACTTGGTTACTGATTCTACCATTAATCTAACATCTTTCTTTGTTCAAATGGATTGCAGATTTGCAAATGAAATTTTGTGGTGCAGAGTTGTTGTCGTTCAACGTAAATAGTGCACTTTGTCGGTCATAGTTCCATGAGTGTGTAGGAACAAAAATGGTTGAAGCAGATGAGGTGACTGTGTGTTCTATATAATTAGAGATGCTGAAAGAAATTGAACCCTATCAACAATTATTTATCATAAGAAAATAATTTTGGATTTCAATAATATAAAACGGTTTTGCATTCATCCCTACTGTCAGACTTCAAATGTTAAAGAAATTTACATTTTTTCACCCAAAAATAAAAAAGAAAAGAAATTAATATTTTAAAAATTTATCATCGTCTCTTAAAATTAAATATTTCAATGTTAAAAGTTGAGACTTAATGGAGGAGTTTGCGTAGATTACGTTCTGTCCACAAGGAGCACTTTTGAATGGAGGAAGTTCAAATCACAGGGAAATTGGAAAGGCGAGAGCCTTCTAAAAGAGAGGATTTCCCTGAAAATTCAAAATCCAATAATTAAAAGTAAATAGTAAAAACTTGATTAACTGATAATCAAGTAGCTTATAGGAAAAAATCACCGGTTATCATAAATATCACGGGTTACTTTCATTCAATAGGTACAAAATAAATTAAACACTGGTCTTTAGTCGAAACAATGCTAGATACATACATTTATATACAATCTTGTTGATATAAAAAACATACACTCTTCACCACCCAATTACAGTAGTACGCCAAAACTGATTTTCTGAACGTCTATGTTAATTTGGCACCTATTCCCGAAGCAAATATGAGGGATGACTGTTGTGAAAAAGAGCACAAGACACATTTTCCTTCCGGTTGTGTCCAGCAGGAGAAATGCTCATGTTTGTTACTAAAACAAATACAAAATATCAGGTATCCTTCCACCGAATGAGTCAAATCTTTTTACACGCCTCCGGATGTACATCAGCATCCTGTTATCTACAGAAATTTGAGCTGAACATTAAGTGCAGGTGTAGCCAATGCACCCGCTACTAAATATTTGGAGATTGAAACATTAAATGCTACTTAATTTGATATAGCAACATACATGACTCTATCATTGATATGGAACTGAATTCAAGATAAAAAGAAAACGAATTATTGACTGAAATAAGAACTATTACAGAGAGTGATCTCTATAATCCCAGAGCAAGTGCTCCTTCAGAAAGACATTCGCTCTGCCAACTGACTATAAGTTTACAAGCTGATACGTAAATGAATCCCCAGTATCACTACTCTCCCAGTTCCCACTCATTAATTCACACTCTCCTAAACGAATTCGCCTCCTATGTGTATATCCCTTCCTCTAACTAACTTGTCAACTCAGCATTTCCCTCTCAATTTGAGCCTTTCTCTTCACGGGTCCTATCAACCACTGACAGCTAAAGTCAGCTGAAGCCAGGCATGCAATAGTGTCAAGAGGCATAGTCCCTAGCTAAAAACCTCATCTTTCCCCAGTGATGAGTTTTAGTTTAATTTCGCCATTTCCAAATTACCCTATAGTGAATTGAATACAAGAGAATATGGACATAAAAAATGGCTAGTTTCTTGGAAGGTGATTTGAAAATGAGACCAAAATTCAATTGGAAATATCCAGGTTAAAATATAAAGTCAATTTAGCAAATCTCCCACTTGTGACAAATTGATGTCTGGTCAATTTGAAGCATAAGACTCAATGGCAATAAAAAAGGCAAAAGTGACCAAGATATTTCATTTTACCTTATTCACTGGACTTATTATTCATTGGACGTATCAGCATGAATTCTCTCATACAATTGATATACGAGTGATGATTTGGCCATCTGAGGTTCCCTCTCCAAGACTGCAATCACATCCTTCACAGAGATGCTACGAGCTACGCGAGTTTGAGATCCAGGGGAATGGATTTTCCCAAATTTCCTAGCAGCGGCTGTTTGCAACAAGATCACAGGGACTTAATATCAACAAAAATGTTGCACGACATAATTAGACCAGGTACAAACACATTGTATAGTATGAGTTATCTAGAGACCACTACAATTTCTTGCTCCAATAAAGGTGGAGGTATGAAGTTTTACCCGTGAAATTTGAATTTTACAACTTTTTTTATTTTATTTTTCATGCATATTTTCGGGTAGAATTAGTTTCTCGAAACTCCAGACAATCAGATCTTGGGGAACATGGGGTAAAACAAACAATATTGTCCTACACAGTTTAACAAAAAAGTTGAGACTAGAATGATCTTCCACATTTAGTTATTCATATTTACCACTTCAGCCAAAAACAACAAATATTAACAAAAGCTTAGCTCTTTCCTTTTATATATATATATGGATGGTCATGATTGAAAGTGGGAGGAGTTTTAATAAGAGGGTGGGAGAACTAAATCTTGATCATACAACCATATATGGATGGTCGTGAATGAAAGTTATTTATGTGACCCATGTTCACTGAAAAAAGTTGTGGTTTATTGCTCTAATCTTAATCATCCATGATTTGATCAATGGCTCACAATCTTTCCTCTCATTTTCTCACTATCAACTCCAATTGGTTACAATGCTTCTTTTTGGTTGATAGTGATACAACCGGTGTGATAGAAATAATGAAGATGTAAATAGGAATAAATTTTTCCTATGGTTAGGTTGTTAGTAGTTATTGTTTTATAGTTAGGTGGTTAGTTGTTGGTTGGATCTCATCCCTTGTATAATCAGTCTATAAATAAAGGCTCCCACTCCTTTGAAAAATCTTTGGTAGAATTAGCAATTGAGTGGTTTATATCATTGTAGGAGCATATCCGCTCTTGTGTATCTTTTTCTTTCAACCAATAACAATCAGGGATGAATAATTTCCTTTCGCTATTGAGTTCTATCAAAGAACCTAACAATTGATCTGACCTGCCAGATCATCAACAACCATGGGAAGCACCATGGAATCAAGTATGACAACAATGGAAAAATGGACCAGGGAGGATGAAACAGTCTTTCTTGGAATGCGAACAGATATGGAACAATTGAAGGACGGCATGGCAGAATTGAGAAGTGCAATGCAAGAATTGATCATAGCAGCAAAAAGAAAGACCCAAGAACCGTCCGAGATATCAGAATCGGAGAAGAGTGTGAAGAATTCCGAGCAAGATTTGATGAGAGGGGAATCAGAAGAGGAAGAAAATCCAGCCTCACGTTGGAGGTTAAAGAAAGTGGAATTACCTACTTTTGAAGGAATCGATCCCTTTGGTTGGTCGAACAGAGCTGGAAAGTTCTTTACGATTCAGAAAATAAAAACCGAAGAAAGATTAAATCTTGCACAGATTAGCATGGAGGGCGACGCCTTGCATTGGTTCCAGTTCTAGTTAGACAAAAACAAGAGCGCAACTTGGGAGGGATTCTCCGAGGCACTTTTGCGTCGTTTTGGAGGGGAACATCACAGGTGTGTCTTTGAACATTTTACAGGTTTGAAACAACGTGGAATTATGGATGAATTTACTCGCGAGTCGAGTTACTCACAGCACGAGCGAAATCGGTTCCTGAAGAGCAATTGCTGGGTTATTTCATGAATGGGTTGCGCAAAGGGCTTCGCGGCCTTGTTCGACCCCATGACCCAAGAACTCTGGTTTGAGCAATGGAGGTGGCAAGAGACGTGGAAGAGTCGCACAGGGAATTGCGCCCTACGAAGTACGATGTGAATTGTAGCAAGAAAATTGGGTTGCGCTACTAAGGAACTGGGTTGAGTGGGGTTCGGGCCAACCTGACTGCTGGAAAAAATGTTGCACCCACGAAATCTGGTCGAAATGGTTATGGGGCATCGCACAGTGGCTCAAATCAGGCTGGAGGTACCATGGAGAGTTGGAATAGAGGCGTTAAACACCTTCCTTATCCAGAATATTTGAAGAGACTTGAGGAACGAAAGTGTTTTCACTGCAATCAATCATTTGGGTCTGGTCACCGCTGCACAGAGCGTAGTTTGCGTGTAATCCTGCTAACAAAAAATGAGGAAATCAATGAAGAGGGGGAGTTGGTCCATGTTGAGATGGAGGAGAACTTTGAAGAAGAGGAGGAATTAAAGGAGGGACCATAATGCAAAGTTATGGACCTGTCTAGATGCTCTGAAGGGGTTATGACACAACCTCACACTATGAAGTTGCAAGGGATTGTTCAAGGAACGGCGGTGCTGATATTGATAGATAACGGTGCAAGTCATAACTTCGTATCAACTAAATTGTTGAAAGGTTTGGGATTGTCTGTCGAACTGACGATAGCATACACCGTCAGATTGAGGGGTGGACAAGGAAAGGATACCCAAGGATGTTGCAAAGGACTTCAGATTTAGATGGAAGCTACACAACTATTGAATATTTCTTTGTATTGATAGGAATAATGAATATTAAATAGGAATAAACCTTTCCCGGTTTATTACAGAAAAAACAAAAGAAAGTAATGATGTTTATGTTTTATGGTTAGGTTGTTTGTAGTTACTGTTTTATAGTTAGGTGGTTAGTTGTTAGTTGGATCTCATCCCTTGTATAATCAGCCTATAAATAAAGGCTCCCACCCCTTTAAAAAGATCTTTGGCAAAATTAGCAATTCAATGGTCTATATCATTGTAGGAGTGTATCCGTTTTTGTGTATCTTTTTCTTTCAATCAATAAAAATCAGGGACGAATAATTCTTTTTCGCTATTGAGTTCTATCAAGGAACCTAACATGGTGTGGGTTCTCATTGGGTCTATGCTTCTGCAATTTGTCCAATCTTTTCAGTACTGTGCTACAAATACTATTAAACATCAATTGTTTATCCTCATTTATTTGAGAATTGGTGTCTTGGTTCATTTCCCTACATTGACAATAACTTATAAGTTAGCTTGATATTGGTTGATGGAAGTACAGTTTTACATCAATTATATGTCTACTGCTTTTCTGCTAGGAAAGTGTGCATTTTGCAGAGTTTTTATTCCGCTTATTAAATATGAATATTAGGCAATAGACATATAATTGATGTTTATTTTGAAGTGAATATTTATATATAACTTGTTTTAATATATGCATCAACATCAATGTGACTCGTGCACGCACAGCATAACTAACTAGTTTGTATACAAAGAAAATCATAAAAACTCCATTGAATGTATGGACACCTGAAATGGTACGAAACAACCAAGAAGAAACACACCCGAATTCCCATGAGAAGTTGGACCTTTTCTCTCCCTTTCTTGATTATCTTTTGTGCTCCTTCCTGGTGATGGAGATTTGCGACTCACATCTTTAGTTGGCTGAGAATCAGATGCAGCATCCATCCCCCCTTCACGTTTCTGCCTGGCTTGCTCGGCCATAAGTTGCCACTTAGACAGCATGTCAGGTCCCCCAACAGCAGCTCGGGCCGCAACATTTGCAGCATTAGTCCTCATTTTGTCATCTACTTCCTTGTTCACCTACAACATATTACCAATAAAAAAACAAGACTTCGCACATAGAT
Source organism: Cicer bijugum (assembly GCA_037974875.1). Lineage (NCBI taxonomy): Eukaryota > Viridiplantae > Streptophyta > Magnoliopsida > Fabales > Fabaceae > Cicer > Cicer bijugum. Next base: position 13,346,382 of record JBBPBT010000685.1, read on the forward strand.
AAAGGTGAGCTGCATTGCCTAAAATGAGATAGAAATACCTTTGTTGCTTTATTGCGACCTTCATCTTTCTCCTTGTCACCATCAACTCCAGAACTACCATCTACCTATACTTAAAAAATAGCATTACAATGTTAAGCACATAGGTTTAAAGTATGGGATGCAAAAATATAAAATATAAGCATGCAAAGGAAATGTTTGAGGACAAGAGTGGGCATTGTATCATCATCAACTAAACAAAAATTCCACATAGTGACGACATGGGACCCACATCACTCGGTTTCCGGAGCTTCTCTGCTTCAGTCTGCTTTTTCTCCCACTCTTCCCTTGCTTTCTTATTCATTGCCATGATTTGCTGTCGAACATCTGAAGTGACAGAAGTCCGATGTCTTGTTTTCTCAATATCAACCCTCTGGTAGGAAAATTATCAGATGTAAGAAAAAATGCACATTGACAAAAAAGACTATTAATGCAAACAGTTAGAGAAAATTACTGACCTGCTTTGACATTCTAATTATGTTACTTATTACTCCCCGTATTCTCTCCTCTACACACTGAATATTCATTTCAACCGTAAGATTAAAAGCAATCCTACTAGAAATAAATATTGAAAGATAGGTGTAATCTCACCAGTGACAAGCATCTTTCCACATCATTACTCATGCCCTTCAAGCCACACTCGGTCACTGCCATGGTGCAACATAGAACAGCTATAAAGCTTATATAGGACACAGTACATATCCAGATAAGTTTGAAGAATGGAAAGAATAAAATTAGATGGACAGACTAATGGCATAAATAGGACTAACTAATCTCAATCAATTTTCTCTGCAATGGAGCTTTCTGCAAAATCAGACTTTCCTCCTCCTCTTGCACAACTCTTCGAGATGCTTCTGAAACTCGACTGTCCTCCTTGGCCCCAGAAAATAACTGTTCTTCCTCCTCCTATATAATGTGAAACACAAAAGTAGCCTGAGATTTTAAAACAAAAAAGTATAAATTCCAGACTATGGTTTTTTCGTCTTTTTTCAATATGACAGAGTATCATACCCTAAGATCAACACCACTAACAGCCGTAACATCATTAAGCTGATCAATGCTTTGTTCCATTGATGCCCCAGACACCTTTTGTTTCTTACTGTAGAATAGTAAGCAGATATGCATATATAAAAATTGGTAAAAGATTGCAGAGAAAAAAAGGGGGGAAAAGCAAATCATGAACCAGTAGAATGCAACAACTCACCTCGGAGGAGGAGGTGAAGAACCAAGTGCTTCGAGTGGCTTCTTCTGGCCAAGAGGAGGTTTCTTTAGAGGTGTCTTAAGACCCAAAGTGCTAGATGGGATCTGAGAGCTTAACTAATAAAATAAGAAAAGGATGTGAGGAAATCAGGTATCCGCAAGTATGAAGATATCATTAGAAACACGGACGAAACATGCTCTAAAAAAATGAATGATGGCTTGGTATTCAAGAAAAACATTACAAAAAAAAATTAATTCATATTTCCTAATAGCAAAATGCTTTAAAAAGTGAAAGTCTTGGGATATAATATGAAGCCTACACACAAAATTGTAGGCTTGCTACTTTTCATTGCAACTAGCAATATCTTTGATGTCAAAGTACCACATTAATTGGCTAGAGAAAAGGGGTGTATTGAAGATTTATAGTATGCAGCTCAAGGCAAGAAGAATTTTGCAAGCAAAAGGATGGTTGTACAAAGTCAAATCCCAGTACTGGCATAATTGGGAAATTCAGCATTGATGAGTTCTAGAGAGAATTCCAGCAAGGAACGGTGATTATACAAAAATCTGATTTTTTTTTAATGCACTCAGTAAATAAGGGAGATTTCGGATATTAAAATCACAGAGCCAATAACACCTAAACAATGTAAATGCAAACCATGACCTATTATTGTAATGCCACATGAAGGGAGCGAATGACATTAGAAGATACAAATCCTAACAAGAAAAGCTTCCCGATCCCTCAAAAAGAAGTCATACTGTTTCACAGAATTATAACAATAAGGGGGAAAATATTTTGTAAGCAATTCAAGAAGATTAATACCATTTCCTGAATAAAAATCACCAGGTATTGTTGGAAGGTTATATGAAGTATAAGAAATTCAAAGAAAACATTCAAAGAGAAATGCGAGAAACTCTTCTAAGAAATTGATATTCTGATTAACTATTTACAAGTTGCAGATAAATATTAGTGCTTACAGTATTCAAGCTGACACAAAGTGGTTATATTCTGTTACAACTATCTAACAGAGTCTGAAACAGTAAGTAACCCAGACGTGAAAGCTTAAGATGATGCACTGTAGTACGGAGACTTGCTATACAAAATAGACTAGTATTGAATATAAGCAAAAAAATACCAAGTTTTAGTGGTCTAAATAAAAGAATATAAGCAAATAGCAACTAATTAAACTTATTTAATGATATCATTCCTAAAACACTCTTCAATTAATGATAGCATTCCTATGAAACAAGTTGCAATTAAGTGCATTCTGAAGAAATGAAGAATGCAATTAATTTTTTTATTACATCAAGGAAAATAATTGAGATTAACCACTATTCTTAATTAGCATATTTTTTTGTTGCTTATATTGAAACCAGAGTACTGCTGTATCTTCAAATATTGACAGACCTAGTGTTTTGTAAATTTATACTTACGATGCATATACTATAACGCCAACATAGGGTGCATCATGCCACTGACCATGAAAACAAAAAATAACATTTGGATGCTATTTGATCACCAAAACTTTAGGTATTGCATCTTAGACAGAGACGTGCACATTAGTTTCTAACTTACAGTGACAGTTGGATCTAGTTGAGATGCAGAAGAGGGAGCAGAATTTGGCGCAGGCAAGCTACCAGATGTTGTATGGGCCGTGCTATTGGATGCTAAAGAACCTCTTGAAAACTCATCCATTAAAGTGCCTTGATTGACACCACTACCATGTTCAGTTTGTGCAGAATTAACAGAAGGCAACCCATGCAATTTAGATAAATGATGCCTATGTTGCTGCTCAATAGAAAGGTCATTAGGTTCCTTTTTTACATGTGAAACAGATGAAAACAAGCCCGAATTTTGTTCTACTGATGGTTGCCAAGAATTTGAAGTTTGTTGTGAAGTTGTATTGTTTACCACAGTCGATACAGATCCACCTGGCATTCTCTTGGGATCATTGAAAGAACTATGCCATTCTACACCTAAGGGATTTAGACCAGTGCTCTGATGTGGAATTTGCCTTATGTGTGAATCAGGAGGATGAGATTGTGATCTGAGAGATGATGATGATCCAGTGGTTGTCCCAGAAAAAGGGGTATAACTACCACCACTACTTCCATATGTCCCTGGGAAATGTATATGTTGTTGTTGCTGCTTATTAAGTCCTTGTATGTGAACTGAGGATCTATCAATTTCTTGACTAACAGCATTAGAACTGGACAATGGTAATTGATTTGGTTGCACTACTCGAACATCCTGTTCCTGAGCTTTTTTAGCACTAATGTCCATAGTTGAATAGGTCGGCTCACTCTTCACTTGTACAGCTGAAGAGGTATTATGAGAATGGTCTGCAGCAGCATTCATACTTCTCTGATGCAGCTGGGCTAATGCATGGGGATCATTAATTTTTGCGGCACTGGAAGTAACAGTTGGCATCCTTACAGGGTGCTGCTGTCCAGAAGAACTTGGGTTGCTTCTTGTCTACACGGAAACGAATGGTTCTTAGCATAACCTTGAAAACAATATTCAACCAGATTGAGAAAAATCATCTTTAAAACTGCATAAACCATCTACTCTATCTACCTGTTGTTGCACTTTTGTTAATGCTATTCTAAGCATCTGATCCCCCACAATGCCTTTCATAAGCCGTACAAAATGATCTTTGGGTATTTCATCTCTCTAGAGCAAATGACATCAAAATTGTCAAAACAAAAAACTTAGTAATATGGCAAACCCTTGAACCACCAACGTCAATAGTTTAGCACAGACGAGAGGGAAAAAGGACATGATAGTGAAATTGGTTTAAGAAACCCACCTTCAATTTGTTAAATAAAGTTTGAAGTTGCATAGCTCTGTCTTTGGCAAGTTGGGGAATCAAGATAGGGAGCAACAGACCAAATGGCACCTGCTTACTACGATTGATTTGGCTACTGGGTTGTTCATTGACTGTGGCTTGTTGGTTACTCATCTGCTGCAGCTTTGCATACTGGGATTCACAGTTAGGACTATTTGTTTTGATTGTTTCATGGTTAAAGACGGGATCTTTTTCAGATTTCGGAACTACATTTGTTTGAGAATTTTGGTGGGAAGCAGGCACAGATTGACCTTGGAGACATTCATCTTGAGATTGTTTATGTGATAAAGGAAGATTACTTGCCTCCTGTGATGCAACATTCTGTATATGTTCCATGATGGGTCCTTGTTGCTTCAGCTCCATGTCAGATGAAGGTTGCTCTTGCTGTTGTGCAATTTCAGGCTCCTGATTTTGACAGTCGGTCTGGTTGTCATGGACAGAAGTTGGCCACGGTGGTAATGATTGACTGAATGAATTATTGCTTCCTTCAGAAAGGAAAAAAAAACGAAGCAATCATCGTAGCACTATGTCTGATTAAGAATTTATCAAGCAAACAGAAAAATAACATGACTCAACAGTGAATATAACTTACCTATACTCTGGGTATTCTGATTATATATTTATACTGGACTCTCAAATAATGATTAATCAAATATTAAAGTTCAAATTCTTCTTTTAAAACAGTAAATGAGAATTAAAAGAAAAATGTGACAAATAATAGCGCTGAGATTTAAGGAGAATGTTAGAAAGAAAACTAACTAAACAGCAAAAGATGACAAATCAAACCCCTGTCTGCTTCAATTAGCAAACATTAGTAAGATGTTTTAGGAGATGATAAGACTGGAATCTTCACAAGAGAGAAAATGGTCAGCAAAAGGACAAGAAATCAGCCATGCAAATATTTTTTTGCAGAAAGAAGAAACTGCTGTGATTGATAAATTGATATTGAAAAGGGAATTCATTAGGTATTTTAAGCTGGGGACAAATATGTAAAAGTAAAACCAATTTATGCAGTATCTGTGCACTTAGTCGTTGAATGCAGTGTTGCAAATGTCTTACAACTCATGCAACTATCTTGATGGAAACAGATTAAAACATAACCAATGCAGGTCAAACTGTGAATCTCTTTTGGACTTGAATCGTGCCATGTATATCAATTCGCTCATTCTTTCAATGGTAAATTCTAGTAATTTGTTGTTAGAAATATTAGTGGGAGTTGAACCCGCAACACCTTATCTCTCAAAACCTTATGTTCCTCCCTGCAAACCACCTCATCACTCCTTAATTTTGCTCTATTTATTTCATATGAATCCCGGTTCCAATTCCACTGTGGTGCAACTAAAAAATGAGTCGAGTAATGCAACCCAATTTCAAAAAGATCTCTGGGGTAGGGTTATTTTTTGCAATTTTTTCTTTAGATGAGACATTATCAGCCAAAATAACAAAGAAACAACCCTAGCACACGACATTTTTGGTCCCCGCACCCTCTTATAACTAGGGTGTGCTATTTTATTCTTCCTGCCTACACAGTGCATCCTGACATTCCTTTTCCTCCCTTGTTATCTGTTTTTTGGTCCTCCTTTGGGCACCTTTTGTTTTTCCCACTCCCTGTTTTTTACAATTTGAATCATGCATCATTTTGAAGTTCATAATGATATATTATTGGATTACGCTTTGTTTGCTTGTTCATTTGTTTTTCTGTAAAAGTGTCATATTTTTATTGACCATGTATCTTAAGATTTGATTCCCGAATCGGAAAATACACTTTTGATTAACAATTGAATCTCAAATCAATAGCCTCGGCTGAATGCATTGAGCAATAATCTGACTTTTCCTTGTAGGCCACAGGAAGTTAAATCATTTGACCAAGCTGGTAATGTTATTACAGTACCAAAGCTATTGGTCTTTTAATTATCTAGTTTAAAAATACTCTTCTGACATTTTAATTTATGCTATCCCTTTTAGTAAGATGTAATAGACCTTGCACTAAAGAGCCATAGAAAGTAATCTTGCAGTTAGAACTAAGAGACGGGCTGTTATAGCATGCCAAGTATTTTATTTGTAAGGCTTTTGTATAGCCTCTGAGTAATTGTTTTGTTCTTGGTTTGATGTCCTTAGTTCCACACCTGTGCATAGTTCTATCAATTTTAATGCAAAAAGGCAAAGGGGTGGTTAACATTCCTAGGAATGCATTGACCAATGTGCACATGATAACCACAAATGCAATAACAACAAAGAAAGCAGAGGGATACAATGTAAGTTGATGGATACCTGCATCCAAATCAGAAAGCTGAGAATTAGAAGCATCTCCTCCTATGTCTCTATTCAATGCAGCTTGGAACGCTTCCACGTCTGCCCCTGAATGCATAGTTTCATCCTGTGACATCAAAACACATTGACGGTACAAGTGAAGCCCCAATTCAAAAACAGCAGATGTTTTCTAGAGAGTATACAATAGGGAGGAGAAAACCTCATCATCTTCAAGAAGCTTCACTATAGATGGGTCCATAGCCGCGCACCGTTATCTTCGTGGCTCTTTTAAACCAACTGCACTTCAGATATTTTCTTTACGCCATATTATAACTCATAAAGGATGCAACTGAACTTTAATGGTGCCATCAACATATGTATTAGGTTATAACTTATAGACCTCAATTTATTTCAGGATTATTTGTTCTACTAAAACATTTAGCATGACAAGATTAATAGAATAGAATTCAATACATTTCACCACAAAGATGAGGCAATCCACACAAGCATATTAGGGTGGTGAATAAGGGTGCTTTAAGACCAAGCCATTGTTTTAGCCCAAATAAGGCTATGTTAACATGGTTAAAAATGTTGTAAGCATTGCAAAGCCAAAAATAGAAAAACATAGTAGGGTGGTGAATACAGAGCCCCCACGGCCGGCATCCAAACACATATATAATCCCTGCAGTGTATGTATTAAAGCACTACTTCATGACAGTAAACAGTAATCACATCAGCAGTACGATTCTACACTGTCGAACCACACAGAAAAGAACAACAAAATGGATCCCAACATCAAGCCGTTGACTGATCCCTCTATTTCCATATTTGAAATGATTTGCTCCCAGCCACTAACTCACAATGGATCCGACGACTTAATTTATAAACCATGGCATTATTAATATTATTACTACTACTACTACAACTATGATTATTTTTTTTGCTTCCCATAGGTTCCCTCCATTGAAGGTTATCCGATTTGAGGTATGTCAGACACTAAATGCAGTACTTCTTCCATTGTGATTATTAATGTTAATAAAATATGACAGTAATTAACGGTTTAATTAGTGAAATTAAATGTTTACAGTGAGTTATTATTATTATTATGCAGAATAATTCTCCTTAGAGTTAACATATATAAATCATTTCCTCTGAAGCAATTTGATCCGTATTCTTTGCTTAAACCTAACATTAACATATATAAATCATTTCCTCTGAAGCAAATTGATCCCTATTATTTGTTTAAACCTAACATTAACATATATAAATCATTTCCAACATCTAAACACCCAATTTGGCATTACATACCCTCTACTTCTGATGATATACACTTGTGACAACAATTCTCCAACGGCTACCCCATCATCGATCACCACTATTTATTTTGCAAAAATATTATCCCCCACAATCATCATTTTCTGTCAAAATCATTCTCTCCAACTACTCTGACATGCATTGCAGTGTCTTTTGGTGTTTCCTAACAAAGGGGAAGAGGACTTGTCGACAGAGAAGGTGGCGGGAAACTTACTTGTGGCAGTTTGTTGATAGAGTTGATCCAATCACAAATGAGCAATCGAGGGGGAGAGGAGCACAATTATGGTGTTGATTATCTCGTGAGGTGGCCGCAGCGGTTGTGAAAACTCTTACAGCGGCGACGCAATGTGGGTTTGTATAGAGACAATTGAGAGATTGCTATGCTGTGAAGGTCGAATGAGCTACGCAAAAACAAAGAGAAGGAGGGAAAAATGAGTATTGGGGTTTAGTATAAACAGTGAGATTTACCCCCCAAAAAATAAAATAATTGATCTTTACCAATGGAAAGCTACAGTAAACAAAACACAAAATTTCAATAACCCCAATTACTCCATTATATTTAACCCTTTCTTGAACAATTATCACGGATTTTAGTCACATGAAGGAGGAATCAGAGTCAATCAATGTGCAGACAGCAATATTCCCAATATTCCCAACTACCCATAAATAACCAAACCCTAACAATGAGGTTTTCTCCATTAACACAAATTCAAACTTAGTATACTCTCATTAAAGAAATAAGTGTGTGTTTACAGTAAACTCTCATCAGAATTGAAAAAATATTGCAATAAAATTTAACTAAGTGTGGGTTTACCTTTTAAAAGATCAACAATGGATGAAAGGAAGAGTGAAAAGTTGGAGTAGAAGGGAGAAGAAAGTGGAAGGTTGAAGGAGCGGCGCTCAACGGCGGATGGTTGACGGACGACGCGACTGAAGGAGGTTGGGAGTAGAAACCGATTCGGATTGTCTGCCTTTAAGACGGGATAAGCATCCTGCCTTTCAACCAATCTAGACCGTGGGATTAATCGGATGCACCAAATTAAGCCACGTGTCAATATTTATTATAAATTTTAAAAAAACTGTAACACATTATTTTAATCACGGGGAGGGATTTTTTTTTAGAGGGAAGGGAGTTAGAGACATGTTTTCCCTTTTTTAAAATTGAATAATTACATCCCCTGTCCTCTATCTGACCGGTTAATCATTGTCGTATGTTGTCTGTCGACCTGTCCCCGTTGCTCCGTGGAGTCCTCATTCATATAGATTTGTAATATTCTCATTCTTCAGTTCAATCAATTTTTATCACACTACAATTTTCTTTAGACTTTAATTTTAAATTTTAGATAATAATAAAAGATAATTAAAAAATTAATTAAAGTCTATATAATTTAAATTTAAATTAAACTTGAAAATTAATATTATATAATATTAATTTTTATTATTATTTTTAATTGTTTTGTATTTTGATGGTACGCTACTTATATAGAAAGATAAGGAAATACATTTTTCACTGTGATATTTTAATAGTTAAATTAAAGATTGTTAATTGAACATGAGATTAAGTATTGAACATAACTAAATAATCAATTTTTAGCAACAATATAACACTTGAAATAATTTTATTTACCTTAATGGTATAAATAAAAATTATATGCTTTGTTTTTAACTTTTAATTGACACAAGTTTTATCTCAATATCATATTTGTAACTCAAAATTATATGATCACTCAAAGTAGTTGATTTGAATAACAAATACTATATCTCATTTTAGATTTGTTGGTAATTTTTTATTATATTAGATACTGAATTTGATTTTTCTATATACAATAGAGTTATATGTCTTTTGAATAATTTTCAAATGATATAAATAACTTATTAATATTAATTCTTCAAATGATTTTTAATTCGTTTCAAAACCATATTTATAATGTGTTGAACATCATATCTGAATGTTTAAATACTTACACTTAGATTACTATTTTTAAACAACTTCAAAGTAAAATTTATTTCTTACAAAGATAAAATTATACAAAAAAAATTACGATATACTAATTAAACTTTACAAAGCTCAAATTTAATTCATTTATTTAAGGAGTTCACTTTTCAACTCAAATTCGACTTATTTTATTCATTAATCAAATTCAACAAATTAATTATCAAATCAAATTTTGAACTATTTTTTAATTATTGCGATTTATTGTCAACCATATACGCACCCATTGAGGTCTATTTATATAAAGTTAATCAATAGATTAACCTCTCATATTTGCACTATACGTTGTTAATCTATTGCTTACACGGAGACACGATCCAAACAGTTCTTACAAAATGAAATTATTCTTGGTTTAATAAAAAAAAAAAGAATTTGATATGAGTATAATAATTAATTAAAAAAATTTATATGTTGATTAATTAAAAATATATATAAACAAATATTAGTCTTCAACATTTAATTTCTTACTTAATATTAACAAGTAAAATTAGTGATATAACCATTAGGGTCAATTTGATTTAATAAGTGGGAGGGAAAAGTTTTAATGGAGGAGAGGAGATGGGAAAAGAGATTAACGAAGTGGAGATGTGTTTGATTTAATGGAGTGGAGTAAAGAACTAATATTTTTAATAATTTTGTTTGTGATTCAAGGTAAAAAGATATATTTTTATGTTGTGTTGGTATTCACCCCTCCCTCCAAATCACTCAAGAATATAAGGAGAGCAAAATGAATCTTTAACTTACTTCCCTTCTAATTATAGAAGTAAATATAAAGACTTATAAGTATTATCTCACTTTCCTTCCTTTTATCTCCAACAATATATTCCTCGTATCTCCAACAATATTTTCTATTTATGTGAGGTTTTTTTTTCTACTCGCATGAGGGCAATTTTTTGCTTATAAAAAATCACAATCCAAACAATTTACACGATATGAAATTATTATTGGTTTAGTAAAAAAGTATTTTTGATTTTTTATTTGAATTCAACAATTAATAAAAAAATATTTAGACGAGGATGAATTGAAAAAAAAAAATGTATTAGTTTTTAAAAAACATGTTTACTGAACAT